>VWZS01005310.1:42515-53732 GCA_013397075.1 Rhabdornis inornatus | reverse complement strand
AAAAACAACAACAACAACAAAAAAAGCGTATCCAAAAAAAAAAATCAACAGATACTGTGTTGAGGACTCTTAATTTTGATTTCTTAAAAAAATGTGTGTGCCAAAAGCAAAGTCCCGGGATTTATATGTAAAGACTGACAAATTGTCATCTGACGCTGATGTAAACATGCTCTTAATCCTCTGTATTCAGAGGCACTGCACCAGTGCAAGCTTAAAACCTGCATATATGCTCCTATTGAGTCCTCATTCTGGCAAAGCCTTCTGATCTGAAGTGTTGCCTGTGGGAGACCTAAATATGCACCTCTGAATTTAGCTGAAGAGTATATTGAGACTGCAAGTGTATTTAATGTCCACTTCTTGTTTTTATTTTAGAGTGTTCCTCTGTTATAGATGTTGTGGTGGTTTGTGATGAGTCAAACAGCATTTATCCCTGGGATGCAGTGAGGGCATTTTTGAAAAAATTTGTACAAGGCTTAGACATAGGCCTTAACAAGACCCAGGTAAGTCAAAGACATATTTGAGAAAGACCAAAAAAACCCAAACAAAACAAAACTTAAACCAACCAAATTTAAAGGAAACCAAATGTGATTTTGTGTAGCTACAGTACTTTCCTCAAAGCCACAGGTTACATAGTTATCCTATTCAGATAAAATTCAGGGAATTTTATCTCATGGTTGTCCTATTTCAAAAGGGATTAGTAATTTGATCCAAAATATAAATTAACTGAAATAGTAGTCTATATTGTGTCTAGGAGAGTCAGATCTCTTTCATGCATTAGATGTAAAAGTAGTTGAAAATAGCCTTTGGGGATGTGATAAAAGTAGAACAGATTTTTAATGGGCTTTTCATACAACTCTTATTTTCCAACTGCTGCATCTTTAAAACAGGAGCTTTTCCTGCTGGTTTATTCACTGATCTTTGAGGGTTTTTTTCCTTTTGATTTGATGATGGTAAGGAAAATGTTATTGTCTTTTTTTTTGTTTTAAACATCTTTTGTCTTTACAGTTGTCCATTTTCCCTAAACAGTTCTGAGAACAAAGACTGGGGCACTGGATATCTCTCTCCCAAAGGCTGCCTTCTTCCTTGGGCTACTTTGGAAGTGAGGTGCTTAAAAGCTAGGCTTCCTGCTCAGTTCTTTCTGAACCTCACCTATAGCATCTTTTCTTTTTTCCTTTTGTTTTAAATGCACATTTTATCATATGTCTTTAGCTTCACCTAGATTACAAACAAGTAGGGTTTACAGTGCTGTAAAGTAACTAATCTTCAGGAGTTCCTCAGAAGAGATCAGACTGAGGTGCTGTCAGCTTGTAGAGCTATTGCTATTTTCTCATTTTTCCCAGAGCTCCTTGTATTATTGCTCTCCATCAGCCCTTCCAGAAGTAACCAAGCAAATATTTAATATCTACTATTTTAGATTGTTTGCAGTAACATATTGTAGTCCATAACAAATTATATAAAGTGCAAGAGTATTTTAGTTTTCTTTGCTTTTCAAATGTGTTAATATTAATTGGTTTTATATGTATTGACAGAGAACTGTGCATCTGCAAACCTTTTACACCAACCTGACACATAAGTAAGCATCATGATTCTATGTAACTAATTGTAAAGCATCATAATCTAACACAATTTTTTTATTGCATAGGTGGGTTTAATTCAGTACGCTAATGATCCCCGCGTTGTCTTCAACTTGAATACGTATCAAACAAAGGATGAGATTGTCAAGGCCATGGAGAAAACGTCTCAGAAAGGAGGAGATCTCACTAATACTTTCAAAGCCATTGACAATGCAAGGTGAGATGCATTGATGATTTACTGGGAAACTGTTGTAACTTACCTTACATGGCAAGAGAATTCTTACCTTGAATTTCATTCCCACTGGATGACCATGTTCCCAGGGCCTCTAGAGTAGGTTCCCAGCACTATGCAGAATTCATCAGTCCATTAACAGTGTCCCATGCAGATCGGTACAGGAATATGTAAACTAGAATTGCTGAAAAGCGTATTGTTAGCCATTGGGTTGAGCTCTACTCTAAAGGAATGCTGGTACCCAACAGAATTGCTTTTTATGTCACAGATCATTAAACATGACAGTGCACCAAACAGAGTGGACAAGGTATTAGTAAAGTTTATCCAGGCATTCAGTGGGCCCAGTAACATTTGTGTTTGCATCTCAGGCTGTGGTTGATTGCAGAGAAAATAAAACCTCTTCTCTGTTAGTTTGTCACTGCAGCACCATAAGTGTGAAAAAATAGGGAAAAGTTAAACCAGTGCTTTATGACTCTGAACACGTATACAAACCAGGTCCATTTTTCAAGAAGATGCTGTTTCGAAGTTTAATCAAGTACAGAACTCTAGGCCAAAATACATGCTGAATCAAAGGAACTTGAGAATTTGGTTTAGGAGCAGACTCAGCCTTCGATGGAGTCAATATTTGCATTAGTATTTAGAAGCCTATTATTAATTCTGTTCCATTTTTGTCTGAGCTCAGTGATGCCAATTCCTGGTGTCATAAAACTTCAATAGTTCTGATAAAATCCCCTTTTTGTTTAGAAATATTTGTACAAAAAAATATTGTTTTCCCTGGAATTTACATTTTTATCAGAAAGACCATACAGTCCTTCCAGTCCTACATATTTTTTGCTTCTTTAGTTACATTTCTTATACTGTACAGAAGCAGCTTGTTCTAATTCAGTGGTGGACACATTCGTTATATGAACCGTACTCCATCCATTATGGATTGATGTGTGATAAACCCAATGTTTTATAACAGACAGTATGCCTTCTCAGCTGAAGCAGGAGGACGCCCAACAGCCACAAAAGTCATGGTTGTTGTGACAGACGGTGAATCACATGATGGCTCCAACTTGAAAACAGTGATAGGTAAATGCAATGAAGACAATATAACCAGATTTGGCATTGCTGTAAGTATTACTAAGATTATACATTACTGCATGTTCGAAAGATTGTTTCATTGTGTATGTATGAAGTGCATGTCCTATACTAAAGTGGTGTGTAATGCACACACTGTTACATTGGTGAGACTGAAGCAAAGTCAAACTAATTCTCTGGACTGGTGGAAATACTGGTCTTTTCCCTGGCTGAAAAAGCAAGAGTAGGATTGCCTGAGCAATTTCAGTGATTTTCTCCCTTGCCAGGCCTTATGTACTTTTCCTGTATGAATGGTCTCTTGCATTGGAATGAACTCGAATAAGCAATTCAGTAATATAAATAGACCCAAGTTTTTTTAATAAGTAGAATATTTGCTAAAAGAATACAGAAGGAAACAGAGCAGCACCATGATCTCTCTCTCTCTCTCTTCTTCTTTTGTTGTTTGTTTGTTTCTTTACACAAGGTTTTGGGATACTTAATAAGGCATGAACTCGATACTAAGAACTTAATTAAAGAAATCAAGGGAATTGCTAGTCACCCAACAGAAAAGTATTTCTTCAATGTGTCATCTGAGGCTGCACTACTGGAAGAAGCAGGAACGCTTGGAGAGCGTATTTTTAGTATAGAAGGTAATGCTCAATGTCTTTGAAAAATTAGGTCAGATTCTCCCAGCTGATGAGCTTAGGATTTTTTCTGGCTTCAGTTTAGTGCAGTATTGTGAAAAGGAGGGGTAGCTGGAGCTACAGGCTGCTCCCTGCTCACCGAGAGGGCTCTGGTTTTCACAGGTGTTCCCCCAGCTACTCCACCCGTAATTAGCCTGAGCATTAAGTTAATTTATGCAGTCTGGTGAAAACATTCCACAGCTGATGAAAAATTCTCTCACGTCAGGGGCTTCAGGCATGGGGGCTTTTCCATATACAACCAAATGTATTTGTTACCACCAGAAGAATAAAGGTATCTTTATGCTTGTGAGCTTCACCTGTGTGAATCCTAAGCCATTTTAAATTAAAAAAAACAAAACAAAATAAAAAACACCAAACAAACAAAAACCTAACCAAAACAAAAAAACCCAGAAGATTTTAGGTTACTGATTACAGAACTGAAAATGCAATTTGTGTGGTGCCTACCAGGCCCCCTCCCTAGCACCACCCATACTTCTGTGTATTGCGAAGAGGAAGGTGTTGCAGAGGTGACACACAGATACTTTAACTGTCCCAAAAGCCAGCTTTTAAATTTAAGTTCATTTCAGACCTTACCTTGGAGATGTATAGCCTGCTCTCAGCACCCTAAGGAGCTTGTGTCTGACACTTTACTGTGCTCAGGAAGAAATCTTCCCTTCTCTTTCACCTTCATTTATTCTTTGCCAGGCCCTGCTGCTACTCGAAGCAAGGGAACAGGTCTTTTTACTGAATGCTCCCACTGAATTCCCGTCCATCTAGCTTAGGAAATGGATGTCACAGTATTCTTCAATACAATTACAACAGTTTTTAGAAGTCCTATACAAAAATAAAATTTCTTATTCTGTTTGAAAGTTATGAATATATGGTCATTAAAGCTGTTCATTTCAGGATATTAATGCTTCCTAGGAAACACAAAAAGAGACCAGCCACAGTGGCAAGACTGTGCAAACTGTTTCAAACTATCTTGACCATCATCTTTTGCCTTTTTTGGAAGAGACTTATAGCATGGCTCTTGGCTCTGTCTTATCAATTTGCCATTAAATTCTCCAAAATTTCTACAGTTTACCAGCTCTGATTTTCATTGTTTGTAATGCTTCAGCCAACTTGGTGGATAAACATGGCCCCTACAGCTAAACTCAGAGGCAGCAAGGCCTCTTTGTGTGGTTATATAGAGATAACCATTTATGTATATCTGTTTTACCAGGTACTGATCAAGGTGATACTTTCCAAATGGAAATGTCACAGGTGGGCTTCAGTGCATATTACTCACCAAAAAAGGTATGTGAGTTTAATTATTTAATGATACAAATAGATGTACATATATACAGGAGTGTAAGAAAAGAGAAATAAAAACACAATGTCCAATTTTAAGAACTTTTTACAAGTAGGAGAATATCAACTTATCCTTTATTTTTTTTTTTACTTGAATGTATATATTAATAAGTGTAGTGGTATTATAGTTTGTTTAATGTACTGATTTTGAGATGTGTTAATACAATGATTTCAGTGATTTCTGCGTTCATGTAGCAGAAAAAATTTAATTCCCCCCTGTTTGTGACTAGCTATATTGTAAAGCTGGTAGGCAGTCACCAAAATACAAATAAATCAAGTCTGAAAATAATTTATCCATAAATTATAAAATTAATAATATTTGTTTAAAGCATGTTTCACTTAAAAATTAGAACCAAAAAAATCAGATATATTTTAATGTTAATCAGTTTTAAGCTTATCTTTGTCAAATAAGTCCTCCTTGTAAAATCCAAATGTGGCTCAATAAGCTTTCAACTGAAAATACAAGAAGACTGTTTCTTTCTCATAGCCCTTAAAGATGAATGAAATAATTTTTTATAAGTCCTCTGTATTTGCACAAACTGAAGTTTTACATTATGAAGCAGTTGATTCTAAGAAATGGCAAAAAAATGAGAAATGTATGGGCATTTTTCAGGAAAATTACACATTCAATTTTATTGTTTTCTGTAGCAGTATCTCAGTTTAGTGAAGAATTTTAATAACTTGAATAAACTAAACTATGTTTGTTTTCTGTGTACAAGTATAAGATTAAGTGTTTCTTTATGAAGTATTCTGTATAATAAGCCAATTGGATTAATAATAATAAGCTAATTTAGATTTTAGATTAAGCTGTTCTCTCAAGAACATCTCCTTACATAAAAAATTAAACTGTATCTATTTGCATCAGCTTTTGTGTGCTGTCATTGGCACTTTTGTTGTAGAGAAAATGGGCTTTAGCTTTTTTGTACTGCTGCATTTGTGTGATCCTCAGTCTTCTGAGGATCATGGATGCATAAAAGCATGGACTTAGCAAGCCCAGCCCCAGCGTAGGCAGACTTAGGAAATTAACAGTGTTTAAATAAACCCATTTATCATGAGTTGCAGTGGCACAGGAACTAAAGCAGTCACTTATCCTCTTGCAGTAGAAGGGTGATAACCCCTCTTAATAGGGCAGTAAAGTTCTGCAGGTTATGAGCAGCTCCAGTCAGCTGCCTGCAGGCTTTAGGCTGCATCACTGGCTTAAACACAGTGATGTAGGAAATTATGCATGGGACCTACAGCTTTGCTCACGCTTTTTCTAAATCAGGTAGTTCTAAAATATTGACTTTTATTTTTTAAAGGATGTTCTGCTGCTGGGTGCAGTTGGGGCCTATGACTGGAGTGGAACAGTAGTTCAGGAGTCTTCAGACAGAGCCACCATCTTTCCAAGCCATGTGTTCGAGAAGATTCTACAGGACAGAAATCATAGTTCATATCTAGGTAAGGGGCTGAAATACAAATCTGGAAATGTATGAAACGTTAATGAAGATATTTGAAAAGTTGGAAAGTTCTCCTCTAGTCAATTTGTGATTTGTGAATTTTATTTGAGAATGTAAAAAGAATTTTTAGTAAAAAAAGATTATTTTTTACTGTTCATTGAATTAAAACTTGACTTTTTAAAAATTCTACTAATATCAAAGTGGTAAGCTGAAAAAAAATCAGTCTTTGTTACACCTGTGGTTTAACCCCAGCTGGCAGCTAAGCAACCACTCAGTCACTCCTCTTAAGGGGAGTGAGAATGGGGGAGAGTTGGAAGATTCAAAGTGAGTGAACTCCTGGGTTGAGATACAGACAAAGTGAATGTCATGCATGCAAGTAAAGAAAAACAAGGGATTTATTCACCACTTCCCATGGGCAGACAGGTGTTCAGCCATCCCCAGGACAGCAGGGCTCCAACACACACAACTGTGACTTGGGAAGCCAAACGCCATCACTCTGAACATCCCCTCTTTCCTCCTTCCTCCAGCTTCACATGCTGAGCATGCCACCACATGGAATGGGATACCCTGCAGCCATTTCCGGGCAGCTGTGTCCCCTCCCAACTCCTTGTGACCCCTCCCAGCCTCCACGCTGGTGGGGGGAGGAGAGGAAAGGTCCTTGACACTGTGTGAGCGCTGCTCAGCAGTGACTAAAACATCCCTGTGTTATCAACACTGTTTCCAGCATAAACCCATATGACAGCTCTGCACCAGCTGCTGTGAAGAAAATTAACTGTATTCCAGCCAAAACCAGCACAGTCACAGAGACATAATAAATCACAGGATTTGAAAAGGCTGGTTAGTGAATCATACTGATCATTACGAGTTGCTTCTGTTACAATATTTGAGTGTTCTTCCCCAGTTCGATGTGGATGAGAAGCTGATTGACTTTCCATTGTTTCATATGTGCTTGCTGTTCCCTTAGCCTTTTCCAGTTCAGTTTATAGATTTTGAATATTTTTACCAATTAATAGAGATTTTACTTAAAATCTCCAAATGTATTTTTGACATGTTTTTATGACCCAATAAGGCCATATTCTCAGTTCATTGAAATGTTCTCTGTAAACCTTCAACATGCCTGCTCTGCTGTTTCATCCCTGAATAATGCTACTACATTAAGCATCTATGACTTTCTCATTCTTGAAGGTATTTAATAATATGCTCTCTTTGCAACTAACATACTCTTTTTTTTTTTTCCCCTATGGCTCAGTATTACTTGCATCCAACAAAATGAATAAATCTAAACCCAACCAAATGAGCAGTAGCTCTTTTGAATGTATGACCTCTTCAGACTTTCTCTTAATTTTCTTAATATTTTTAAAAAGTTCAGGTAATTTCCTTTCTTTGGAAGGCAGTTTTCGTGTATTTATTTTAATCTTTCTGGACCAAACAATGTTGTTGCCTTTTCTATCCCTTTATTTCCCTTCCTCTTTTTGTCTTCCAGTAGGAGCTCTCCATACCAGCTCTCTCTCACCACCTTGGGGGTGTATAAGTTAAAGAGCTGCTAGAACATCACAGCCTGATAAATTGGCCCCTGTTCTGCACTGCAGCCACTCACTTCAAATTATTGTATTCTTTATTAATTAGAAAGGTGTGTACTTGCAGAATAAAATCTCTTTTTGTTGCTCATTGAACTTCCAGTCACAAAAGTTGTTCTCACCCTGTGTCTGAACAAAAAATCTGAATTAGACTGGTGTGATGTAAAGATCAAGGCATAATGCTTTTAGACTGTGTTCCTCATATTGTTCTGCAGCTTGCTAAAGATCTGCATATTCTGTCCCATCACTGGCATTTTATTATTAACTACAGACTTTATAAAGAATGACTTTGTTTTCTTTGCTTGAAATAAATTTGCTGGGACTAAACCACAGAAATCTGAAGTATGTACTAATGCTAGATTTGTACTGCGAATACGTGTTTACGTTTTTGCAGGTATTAAATTATGTTTCCTGAAAGCAAATAAATGCTAGAATAATGGCAATGAGGATTAAAATGTTCAAAGAAGTTCAATCAACCCTTCAGCTAACAAGCTGTTAATGTTGCCTCTTCTATTCACACAAACCACTGGTCTGTGTTTTGGTAAGCCGTGGGAAAATGCACTGCAAACTTTGCAGAAGCTAGGTGTTCCTCCCAAGACTGGTTCAAACGTTCATCTCATATTTCTCTTTATTTCTTCTTTCCAAGGGTACTTTTTGCACGTTTTTTTTCCTGTCTCCTTCACAAGCATGACATTTTTGTGGTCTACATTTTACTGCATAGGCTAAGTGATTGTGTTATTCTGTAAACCTGCTTCAACTTGATCTGTGTGTCGTTGTTTTCTCCAGGAGAATATTACAAATTTTATGCATGTGTGGCAGCATAACTTCCCATCTGGAATTGTCACTCTATAATTAACATACCAGATTGACTCATCCTCTGTGCCTTTATGGATAACCAACTGATAAATTGTAATTAATGGTCTCTCACATATGTTAAATGTTGGCTTCTATCCCCAGGTTATTCTGTTGCTGTTCTCTCAACTATGAGCTCTGTCTATTTTGTTGCTGGTGCACCAAGATCCAACTACACTGGCAGAGTGGTAGTTTATGATGTTGACAGTGATGGTAATATTGCAATTGTGCAGTCACAGAGAGGCGAGCAGGCAAGTATATTTTAGTCATGAATACAGACTTTCAGGAATCTGTTTTTATTGACCCAGCAGCAAATTGCAATTTGTTTTGAAAATTCCTCTTTGTCTCAAAACATTTAGAATCCACTTGAACTTCTCTCTGCCACTAGACTATTCCAATGCGGTTAGCTGTAACTCCTAAACAGTACTTTAGGAAGTAATCCAATTACTGGTAAAAGATAATATACAAATCTAACTAATGTATCCTTCTGTCAACAATTCAAATTGGGAGAGACTCAGTGAACTCAGCTCTGCCTAAGAAGTTACAAAGTAGATGACATCAGAAAACAGATCTGAAAGCTCAATCTCTTTTTCTCTCTTTGGAAAAGAGGAATTATTTTAGTTGGTTTTGGTGTTATCTGTAAGACATATCTGAGAGTAGATCAGAGGTTGGGTAGTTTCATATGCAGTTATAAAAAATATATCTCTCTCGTATCTTTCTTTCTGTTGGAATTTGTATTGCTGAGTGGTAAAGCCATAGCAGCAACTACAGGACAGAAACAGTGAAGTATGCATGTATGTATATGTATATGATTCTTCCAAGAAGAGTTCCTACAGTTTTAATTTAATTCATCAATATTCAGTAGTATTGGAGTATTACTGGATATAAGTTTTCTGAATCAGGTGCTAAAAAAAATATACAACGACAACCCATTTACTACTGATTTCAGATTGGCTCCTACTTTGGCAGTGTGGTGTGTTCAGTGGATGTCAACAGGGATACTGTGACAGATGTACTGCTTGTGGGTGCACCAATGTATATGAACGACCTGAAGAAAGAAGAAGGGAGAGTATACATGTTTTCCATCACAAAGGTAAAAATGGCTCAAGTCAGCATTGCTTAGGGCTGATTTCTTTCAAATCAGATTGGCCACATGCATGCTAAAAGGTCTTTGGCCTCTCCAGATCCTTGAAGTCACTATTTAGTGAATCTTTTCAAGGTGTTAAAAATATCTCAAGTGACTTTTCCTTTTTAACAAGAAACAGAGCACAGTGCTTTTCCTGGGATGTGACATAAGGGCAGGGATGAATGGTGCCAAGACTTCCTGGTTAGAGGGCTGTGTGTGGGGGACTTTCCAATGCTGCCTTGCATGTTCTGCTTTTCAGTAGCAGCTGCAAAGTTTCCCCAGAACTGCTTGTGCATGTAATCTGGGAATTAGGCAGCTGAAACAGACCAAAATGGAGCTAATGAGCAAGGCAGTAGCTAAGCACTGTTAGTGGTCAGGGGCCTGGTGCTCTCAGTGTCTCCCTGGTCGTGGTGTCAGGCAATGTGCTTCATGCTAATATAGCATGGGTTGGCCATATCTCTGAAAAACCTAGCTCAAGGCTTTTGCTAATTAATTTGCCATTTGTTTTTGGTGACTGTATTCAATGTCTGAGAGTATTCCCAAAGCAGTTGTAAGAAATGCTCTTCTACCAGCTTTCTGCATTGTTTTGTAGACTCTTAACACTGGATGGTTACCATAACTCTTGTTGTCCCCTCTATTCAGTAAAGCTTAATTATTTGTCTGATGCTTGACTGACAGTGCTTTTTATTCAGATCCGTAGTAGGTGTTTTCAGAATCTATGTACTAACCATACTCAGAGCCCTGCGGAATTTTTGAACAGTCTTTCATTCACTGGATGTCTGCAAAGTAAATTAATATCTGACATCCACCAGAGAAAACAGAAAATGGGCTCTTTGCTAGGTAAATTATAATCAGATAAATAAGAGAGGAAAGACCACCCTCCTCAGCAGGACCTCAGTCAGGGTATCGTGACACAACAGCAGAGTACCCTAAAACAATTTCAATGTAGATGGAGGAGCTGAAAGTTGGCAGCTGGCTTTCATCTTTTTGCCTGTGGTATCAGACATGAGATATGAAAGAAAAGAAAAATGAAAGGATATTTTTTTCCTTTGCTTTTGAACACCAAATAAATTGGAAGACTATCTTGCAATTTTCAGTTGTTGTCAAATGTTGGGTTTTAAATTATTATTATTATTATTATTATTATTATTATTATTAAGAATAATGAAAGGTATTTTTAATATTTTTTGAAAGAATCTGGATTTGTGCAAGTTGTCTCCATTGTGCAAGTAATAGTTTTGTCGTCATTTTTAATAAATAACTTGGCTGTTATTTCTAAAATTTTAAGCACAGTATGATAACTGAGGTTAAAGGTGAGAATGCTA
>VWZS01005310.1:29450-42486 GCA_013397075.1 Rhabdornis inornatus | reverse complement strand
TTTGCCAGAGTTGCATTTAATCTAATGTAAGTGGGATTATTTAACTGTGAAGATCTCCAATCTTTCTTTCTTCATTGGCATTGGAGAGGTCAGAAGTTTACCATTTGTACACATGTTTTTTGCATTAGTTTAGTAAGAAAATTCCATTTCTGTTTCGAAGAATTATGTCCAGTTACATAATTTCCATTCCCTCTGCATAAAAACCAGTAATCCAAAACTGGAAACTGTATTTTTCAATGTATTGTGAAACTCCAGAACAGTCAGATGAGGACAGAGAGGGCATTTAAGCTTCATACATATGGTTATATTTGCTGTTAGTACTTTGCATAGCAGGCTTTGATTTCGCTGTGTAATTCTTGCCAAGACTTTGAGACATAATGCAAACTGAATGGGCAATACAATGGGGAAGGAATTCAATGTTGAGCTATCTGAGGGGAATGTACTGGAAAACAGAAACAAAAAACAATGCACATAGACACTGCTCCTATGTCTATTCTGGTGCAATGATAGTTGTGCTTCTGCTTTTTCTTATTTTTCAATTTTTAAAGAGAATCTTGGATCAACAAGAACTTTTGGAAGGTCCACAGGGGTCAGAAAACGCACGCTTTGGATCAGCAATTGCAGCACTTGCAGACATTGACTTGGATGGCTTTAATGATGTTATAATAGGTGCGCCACTGGAAAACCAAAACTCTGGAGCAATTTACATTTATAATGGATTTCAAAAGACTATACGTACCAAATATTCTCAGGTAAATAACTGTGTTGCATAATGCTGTACTCGGTGCCTTTACATCTGCTAGAAGAAAACCAAAGGTTTTGATTGGCTACTGTTTCAACATCTTAAAGGAGTATGATTATTCTCGTGGTTTATTTCACATTTTGTACCTCTCCTTCCTTCTTCAGCTGTCAGCATATCCAGGTTGATGTTGTGGTTCTTGTAACTGAACCATGTAGAGGAAAAGGATGTGCAAGATGCTTGTTCTGAGCCATTTTTGATGCCCTAGTGTGAAGTCAGCTAATAGCCTAAAAGTGTTTGACACCCATTATTTCCAGGTTTTAGTGTTGATGTACAGCAATGAAGATTAGATAAATCCAGCTCTGCAAATTACAAATACATAGTATTAAAGGGGAAGTCTTTCACTGCTCTTCATATATACTATACTGGTAATCTTATTATCACTTTCCATGCAGATTTTCTGGTTGCAACAAGTATTTGTTAGAACTCCTATTAAGCTTCATATTCTTTGAGTTGCTCAATGTGAGATGGAAAAAGTTTCCAGCTGTATCTGGCATACAGCAGTCAGTTAGTTGATCTGCTCCCAAGACAGAAAAATCTAGTCCTTTGTCTGCTCCAACAGAGGAAAAAGTGCTACAAAAGCATCTGAGAAAACACCCACAAATGCATTTTGTTTAAACAATATATTGCATATACAGAGAATATCAGTGAAAATCTATTAATTAAGCTACTATCTACAGACTTAAGCATGCTTTGGCAAACTCAGTAACCAAACTCTCTTTCCCAGAAAATCTTAGGATCGGATTCTGCTTTTGGACAAAAGCTCCAATTCTTTGGAAGATCAGTAGATGGCCATAGAGACTTAGATGACGATGGCATTACTGACGTATCAGTTGGTGCTGATGGAAATGTGGTTGTGCTATGGTTGGTATACTCTTTCTTAGAAAGGAAGCAGTTAGTGATTCAGGTGCAGCAGTTGAACATGTAGTTAATTAAACAAGAAAATAAGCAAATTAAAGAGCTCTTTTGTTCCATGTGTTCAACGCTAACACACTCACTGCCTCATCACTGCTATCAAAACTAGCTAAAAAAAGAGCATTAGACTAAATCTCTTTTAAGTATTTATCATTAAACCACTGAAAGCCAAGGCAGCACACAGGGCAGAGCCAGGGCATGTGGGAGGAAGCCAGGTGGCAGAGCCTAGTGGGAGGGACCTGACCAGGAATGAGAAAGCCAGGAGACATCTCCCTGCTACTGCTGTGCAGACACAGAGGGAAAGGGACAGCAGCAGGGAATGGGGCTTGATGGAGAGTTTGTAACAGCAGGTTATGGACCTCAGTAGCCACAGTATAATTTTGATAGCTGAGCCTGAGACAGGTGAAACCACATCTCACACAACCTGCGTGACCTTTACTGGCTGATAGGCTGATACTGGGGGAGTGTTGTCCTGCAGGGTAAGGACAGAGAGCAGCAACAGAGACCTGACACATAGTTCTGGCCAGAAACACATTTTTAATGGCACACTTTCACAAAATATAAAAAGCTTTCACAGAACCCAAATCATCTGCCTGCCTTAGTAGGCTGTGATTTCCGCTCCTTGCTTGAGGACCTAAATTCAAATGCTGCTTCCTTTCCTATCTGTTGCCTGTCTTCATGCCTGAGGCTCCCCATTGTAAGAAAAATATCACGGAATTGCTACTTCTTTCATAATGAAACAAGATAATTAAAAATGAATGGTCAGTTTGGACCTTTGACTGCTGCTGCTGCTGCTGCTGGGAATTTCATTAAAGAAAATTATGCTCCTTGAAGTACCAGCATTTATTTATATTTGATTAATAAAGATGCTCATTCTTCTTTCTCTCTGACATTTGGGCTGATTAATGCATTTTTGTTTTGATTAAAGTGTTTGTTTTTACATGTAGGGTTCCTTTGAAACTGTTCTTCAAAATCCTGATTAATTACATGAAAGTTGTTTTTTGGAAAAATTAGATTATTAAATAAAATGAAGAATTACCCATTCTCACCTTCCCAGAAGAACTCTAAAGGAGAAGAAGGTTACTTATTTGGAAAATAGGCCAAGGGCTTCATTCTGTGATACCTTGAGGGACTGATTAGACCATTAGGATGAAGATGTCAATAAGCCATTAATTTGACATGAAAATACATATTATTATTACTGTAAGCAACAATATCAACAAATTCATGTATACCTAAGGAAAAATAATTTTACCAGTGCCACTAAAAGAAGTTTACATTGGGAACCAAAAAAATCAATAGTAACATTTACAGATAGTATTAGACAACAGCTTCTATGTTACCCAGTGTTCTTCAAAACCCCATGTAACTTTTAAAATATATTTTTCAGGTCAAGAGGCATTGCAAATGTGGCCATAACTGCTTCATTTAAACCTGAGAAAATCAGTCTGCTGAACAAGAATACAGATGTAACTGTCAAAATATGTTTTCAGGCTACATTTAGACCTGCTAGGAAAAATAATCAAGTGGGTAAGAGTATTTCAATGATTTTTCTTATATTAATTACTTCAAAAGCCCATTATTCAAATGAGTAATGTAAAGTCTAAAGATGCATTAGATTGAATGTCAAGAATCACAAAATCACAAAATGCAAACTTAAACAAAATGTAAAACTTAAGTGTTTGAGAAAGTGTTTTTAAGACCTAATTTATCACTGGCTCCATACTCTGTGAAAAGTGGGGAATTAACAGTATAGAAGAGAGCTGTGTCCTTGTTGTTCAACAATCCTCAAAAAGGTTATTAGTGAGGAGCTGGGTTTTTCCAGCCTTCTGATTTCAACAGCAGACTGCATGCTTTTCCTCTCTCTTCAGGAAAAGAAAATTAAACATTTTCCAGAGGCTCAGAGCAGTTGTCAGTGGGAGGAAGCTCTTCTTTTCAGAGGACAGTGAATATTTCTGTGACCAGAAGTGGGTTCCCATTAAGTTTTTAAGTTCATTCTCACAGATAACACCAGTTGGACTGCTTCAGTGCTACATAAAGTGCCTTTAGGAACTCAGGATTTTAAGCTATAAAATAACAATGAACTTCCACAACATATTAGTCATAAAACAAAGAGAAGGTGGAAATTATTATGTGATTGAAGAGAAGATGCAGATTCTTTAAAGTAACCCTGAGTTCAGTGATATTTCTGCAAGGCCCCTTTATCTAGAGTAACCCTGGCCCTGCTGACTGGCTTCTTGCCTGAGCTGCAGGCTCAGACATCTGCAGTGGAGGCTGGATTGATTGCCATTTAATGTGCTCCTTGCGGATCAGGACCTAAACCTGTCTGACTGCTTGGGAAAACACAAGAGAAAATATTTTCATTTTGAAACTACTCTGTGTTTAGCTATGAAAAACATGAAATATTTAGTGTGGTTTGGAAAGCCTGGTCCCTATAATATTGAGCATAGTAATGAGATCACAGGCAACCATGCCGAGTCAAAAATGTACTGTTATTCTTTTTGTAGCTATAAAGTACAATGCAACATTGGATGCAGATCTCCAGTCCTCCAGAGTGACTTCTAGAGGATTTTTCAAAGAAAATAATGAAAGGTACATGCAGAGGGATCTTGTGGTGCATCATGAAGAGAATTGTGTACATGATGTCTTCAGTGTACAAGTAAGTGCAATTGCAAGTAGTGTTGCATAACAAAAGTGACCAGAGGAAGACATGGATTAAATTTTTGTCCGTAATGTGAATTTCATGCATGGTGAACTGAATGTTTTATGTTTTCTAAATCCCCCCAGCTGAAAAATACTTAATAAGATTATGGTTCCATAGAAACAAATAACTGTCACATTCAGTACAAATTTTTAGAATAGGAAAGAGGGTTCTTAATTGTGTTATTCAGCTCTGGTGTCATATTGAACCCATGGTCTATAGTTTAAATAGATTTTAATTTCCCTCTGAGTAGATTGTTCTGTAAGAACTAAGACATACATGGAAATGTTTTCTTCAAACTAACATTCAGGCAAACTTTGGGAATTAAATAAAAATAAGCAGGTCTCCATTTTTGTCAAGAACCAAAGACTGAACACAGCCCTGAGGCTTGCCTTAAGCCCTGTTGCATGATGCTAGGCCAGGTAGAGGACTTCTGTCCCTGCTCTGGTTTGCAGTGACCTATTGATAACATTTAGTGCCATATGGAGCAGTAAGCCATAGGGCTAGAAGGTGGTTCATCCAGTTCTGAGAAAAAGAGGAAACACGGCATTTACTGTGTTTTAGTGTCGCTCAGGTCCAGATGCTCCTTGTGGTGGTAAGGCAGAGTGGAATAGGAATTTGACTTCTTCAGCTAGATGAGAATGAAAGCTACCTGGTGATGGCTTTGAGGACCAGCTCCTACAGCTGCAGACAATCTGCATTTCCTTAGCCCTAGTAGTTACTGTGATGTGCACAGTCTAGGAATCCTAGAAAAATCAGTTTTATCATGGAAATCCCACTGAAAACTGTTAATCTAAAGGAGCCCACACCAGTCAATCTCACAAAATTATTTTCTTTAGAAATGAAGCTTTGAAGTGCTGCTTCTCCTATTTTAGATCAAGTATTTTTTTACTGCACATTCTCAATTCACAATAGAAATGGCCAATTTTACCCTGTTTTCTGTGCTGGCAGCCATCATTTGAACCATGTGTTTTACAGGAGCCTTCAGATGCAGTGAATTCACTTAGTTTGCGCATTGACATTGGCCTTGCAAATCCTGGCTCCAGCCCTGTTCTGGACATATCTTCTCCAGCATCTGTGGCCTATAGTGTAAGTATGCAGATTTACATGCATACATATGATATGCATGGCTGTACACATCCATGATGTGTGGCCCCCACCAATATCAAAGAGGTACATGCAAGGGAAAACTGTGTTCCATGTAAGTCACATGGAGGGATGTCTCGTGGTTCCTTTTATACGTTTGCCTGTATTGCATGAGCTTGTTCACACACATCAGCCACTGTAGCATAACAAGCAATGCTAGTTCAATCACATCACTGTTGATGTGAACTTCCAGTTGATGGCAAAGATGAATTCTTTCAGTTTATTCTACACTAAAATGTACATAAAAGAGAGATGGAACTAATTTGACTACATCACCTTTGTTGTCATTGAAGAGTAACCTGTCTGTACCATTCTTGGATCAGTTGACATGTAGCAACACATTATTCAATTCACTCATTCCTTTGTGAAGATTTTTAATGTTCGTTAGAGAGATTTTCTTATCAGCAAACCAAGAATCCGCTTCAGCTTGAAGGTGTTTGCGTTCTAGCGTCTTCAGATAATGTTAAAGGTTGAGCCCTGTCATTCAGGAAATGTTTTTGTTTTTCCTAGATTCCTTTTATTAAAGACTGTGGTGAAGATGAACTTTGTATCTGTGATCTTGTTCTGAATGTTCAGCGGAAGGCAGATGATAGGTAAGAGCTGAATCAGTGGAACTGTTAGGGTCCAGTGTTTTCACCAGTTGGTTTGTCTGTAGGCTTTGGATGGATTTCTAGAGAAGAATGCCTTTCTAGTGTAACATCTACTTACAAACAGTACAGATAAAAAAAGCAATGGCATTTTAATCTAAATTTAATCAAGGAAAAAGAGGGGGGATAGGAACACAAACATAGGAGTAGGACTCTTGTCAGCTTAAACCAACCCAAGTTTTGGTACCTTAAAGATGAGGACATAGTATTTGCCCATGTGTTTCTGACTGGTTGCTGTTGAGAAAGGGAGCACAAGGGAAGAGCAGCAGCAGCTGCAGCAGCTGTCTTCATCTCTCCTACAGGGAGCAGCAAGGATCCTGCAGTAGCTGTGCCAGTGGGGAGCTGTGGCCAGCTATTTGGGCAACACATATTCTAAGTCCACATCAGATATATGCATACATGTACATCACAGAGGTAAGGCTGCCCATGTGTGCTGCCCACTCTGTTCAGCTTCCCACCAGCGTAGACCTCTTGAAAATTCAGCAAAGTCACTTTAACAACACATAATCGAAGTCCTGCACTTTTAGAAGACAATAATTCTATCTGGTTTTAGGAAACACCATCACAGAATTTCTTATGCCAGGGGGTTTAGAAAGCAGAGTGTTTAAGTGTGTACAATGTAGGAAATGTCTTGCTGTGCTTGTTATTTGTTGTTGGCTTCAGGCAACACATTTTCCTGATCCACAGCTGTTCTAGTACCTCTATTTACAACAATGGACTTTATTTTCCAACAGCAAACAACAGTTTATTGTCAGCAGCAAAAACAGAAGGCTAACATTCAATGTGAAATTGAGAAATAAAAAGGAAAATGCATATAACACCAGAATCCAGGCTACGTTTTCAGACAACTTGTTTTTTGCCTCATCTTCTTTACCGGTGCGTGATACCCAACTTCACTGTTTCTGTTATTGCCCCAGATTTTTGAGGTTCTCAGAGAATTTTTTTTCATTTCTAGCAGTGCCTATTCCAGAAAAGAATGTTTGCACAAAACTCTCTTATAATTTGTTTTCTTGGACACCAGAATTATTCCCCCAGCATATCAGTTTATTTAGGTCAAGAAGAGATATTTCCAACTCAGCATAAAAGCTGGCAACTTGTTGCGTTTGACCTCACCTCAGACATCTTTTCCTCACTTTAGGCCTTGGCACCCACACCTTCTTCTTAACTCTCAGCAACATGCCTGAAGCAGTTGCTGTGCCACAGGGAATTTGTATTTGATAAATCAGACATGCAGCACTGATGATGAATCCTTAAAGCACAGACTTTGGATCTAGAAATAGTGTTACTGCCAAGGCCATGTGTTCCAGCTAGACAGTTAATCAGATTGACATGATTGCTATACCAAAAGCTCTTCTTTCAACAAATTTTATCTTAGAGAAGGGGAAAGAGAGGAATTATGCATACTATTTTGGGGAATGCAATATACCTATAATTTAAACTGTTCACGAAGGATGAAATGCAGATTTCAGTGCTTGGCTTATATGGTCAGGCTACCGCTGGAGAGGTGCGTGATAATCCTGGGGGTGAAATCTAGAGCAATCCCTGTACTTAAGGGAGAGGAGGGATAGCATTCATTCCTGCCCAAGAGCAGCATTATTCTGAACAATGAATTGGCAAAAGTACTGCACACAACGCTGGGGGTGCCCCTCTACCTCCCCATCCTGTTGTGCAGCAAGATTGTTCATTTCACTCCTGCCAGAAGACCACACTGGAGCTAGAATTTTCTTTTGCTTTCAAAGCCCTTTTGCTTAGAAGCACTTCTGCCTGCAAGTGAAGTTTGGACCAAAAATGTGCCTGCTTCAAGGCAGGAAGAAAAACATAAACTGAGTATGTATGGGTCTTTTTGGGGGTTTTGTTTTGAGGGTTTTTTTGTAGCACAATTCATGAATGGTAAATGTCTACTAGGAATGTTTTTTACAAAAGACAGTACTTTTTAATAAATTCTTCTCCAAGGGTTGATAACTGGCTCTGGTCTGGGAATTTGTCTTTGAATCAAGGATGATGACAAGCCCATAGTCTGCAAAGTACTAAACAAACTATTATGTATGGCAGATTTTCCTACAGAAAGTTTGATTTCTGTGGGAATTCCCCTTCACACACAAAATTCTACAGTGAAAGTACTTAACCAGCTCTAAGATTGTGTAAATATGCAAAAGTTCTGTAAAACTTCTGTAAAAAAGGACTGTAGAAGTTAATGGTAAAGCTGACCTGTACTTTCTGGCCTGCATTCCTTCTTCCAAGCTCAGCACAAAGTTCTAGTAAGATGATTACAGCCCAGAAGAAATGGAGTAGGAATGGTCCTTGTCCCACCTTTCTTGTGACTTCCTCCTGGCCCTGCCTATGCCCCACCCATCTGCTGCATATTTTCACTCCTCCTTAGTATACTACATATGCTGTTGACGGTACACACCGCTCTGTCTTTTCAAAACCTGATATTAAAATGGTGTTTCTGTCTGTTTTCTCTGCAGAGTGATGGGTCTGAAGTTTCATGTCAAACAGGAGCAGCACAAAGTACAGTCATTTGCCAAATAAGCTATCCTGTTTTCAGAACAGGACAACAGGTACAGCTAGCATGTTTAAATAACCTTGAACGATACCTAAAACCTTTTCTGCTGTTGTTTTTCCATAACTCTGCATTTATTACTGTTAAGGGTTTTTTAGATTTTACAATAGAGGCGTTAAAAGATGCAAACCAGGGCTTAAAATTTGTGATTCCCTGCCAGATTAAAGGAAAAAAGGCTCTCAAGGATCATTTGTCACAACCCACAGCTTCCAAATGCTGCTATAGTTATGTAACTTTTGGAGAGTGAAAGCTGGGGGCAGAGAAGCATAGAGCATCATATGCAAGCTCCTAAGAATTAAGCACCATTCCCATTAAATCCCTCCNTATATATATGTATATATATAAAAAGGGTTAAGTTTGTTCTTAATGTTAATGGAATTGCTCAAAGTGGACCTGCTGGAACAAATGGAAGAAAAGTGTGAATACAAAGCTTGTGTCAATGACAGAGTTTAAAAGGAAAGAATTGTGAACATCTTTTGTTGCAGCTTGTAGCTAGTTCTACACAATTTTAAAATGCAAATAACTCATGTTTATGTAAGAATGCCAACTTGTAGCCAAATGCAAGAACAAATCAATTCTGAGTAGTAAGAAATTCCTGAAATTTTACACAGAAATCTGTAGAGAATTCAGATACAGAGGGCAATTCTAGATTGCTGCACATATGAATAATGCCTTTTGGGAAGTCCCTTGGATGTTTTACCAAGTCATTTACTATGTGTTCCTTGTCTCTTCCGTAGGTATCCTTTGATATGAGCTTTGATTTTAACCTTAAAAATCTTCAGAATGTGGCAGTTCTAAGTTTTCATGCATGGAGGTAAAGTACATAATGATATGAAAGCAAGTTAGGTATTAAAAGCTTATTTGTATAAAACAGTATTATTACAGCTGACTCAAATGTGTTTTGATGAACAGTGAAAGTAAGGAACAGCACGACTCGGACAACCAGGTCACCTTATCAATTCCTTTGCGATATGATGCAGAAATTCACTTCACAAGGTATGCTGAGTTATGTAAACAGACACTGTCCTTTTGCTAAGCTACAAGTAACAGTCTTGAAAGGCCACTAAAATATAGCAAAGCTTTGCTTTTGTTTTGGAAGTAGTGAGAAAGTTCCCTCTTCACCAGTAGTAGCAGATTTCTCTGTCCTTTTAACTAAACTTAAATGTAAAAAGTTATGAAGGTTGTGGACCCATGCTTACCTCTGAACAGTTGTCAGAGATGCTCTTGTGAACTGAAGTGATATGAAGGCCAAAGAGTGCATGTGGTTTTGATAACATAAATAGTATATACTGTATAATAACACTGGGTTTCTTGGCTCAAATGTAATGACATGGGATCGAATCTGGAGTTACAGTGAACTAAAACAAAAGAAAATCAAAAGGAAAAATAAGCCCCACTCAAACTCTTAGCAAAGGAGGGAAAGGAGAAAAGGAAAAAAAATTACGGATGCACCTGCTGAACCTGGAGCAAGAATATAAACTTTTTAGCAGTTTGAGATAATGATTTTAACTAAAACCTGAAGTATACCTGGCAGATTCTCCCTTGCTTTCTCATGCACCCATCCAGATTCTGGCTCAAACCTAAACCCTCTGCCTGGTGCCAGCCATTTCTTCTCCATATAGAAGGCAAGCCAGGGCTGTTGCAAGAGGGATCCTTTATCCTGGGAAGGGTGGTTTGTAAGAAGAGGCAGCTGAGCAGGCAGGGGGAGGGAGAAAAACAAAAAGCCTTTTAAGACCTTTTATCTGCATATAGTGAGCTTGAAGTTTCTTAGCTTGAGTCCTGGAAATGCTCTTGGTGATCTGGGATGCACTCAAACAGTAATTAGTCTGTTAACTGTTCCAGACAAGAATTATTTCAGTTACTGTTTAACTTAGATTACAACCGAAACAAAAATAGACCTGTGTCACTCTCAGATCAAGGCAGGATATTTGAATTTTCATCAAAGATTTCTTTATCTTTCCCAAATACTGAATTTCTAGGATCAATCTGTAATCAATCAATCTGTAACACTTAATGCATTTGATCACCAATTATAGGTGAAAAAATGCTTTTGCATCCCAAAGTGTTAAAAAATTACTAAATATAAATTATATTGAAAAAAACCCAGTAGATAGTCAGAGAATAAAAGAAATTTGAAAAAGAAGGAACTGCTTCAAAATGCACAGCAACAGTGGGTCCAGGAAATTAATATTCAGAGATCACCATAGCTACAAAAGTGTTGGCTGCTATGTAGGATGAGCTGGAATAGGGAACACAGCATAGAAGATTAGTGTTATAACCTTCTTTGCAGAAGCAGGTTCAGAATATTGGAGGCACTGCATCATGAATAGGTGCATGAGTCCTGGAGTCATGGAAAATTTTTGAGATTATTTTAAGTGCGGAGAAGCATTTGAGTTGGTGGTGCAAGTTCTTTCAGCTCCTTGAGAAAGTTGTATGAGACCTCACCAGAGGCAGCAGAGGCTGCAGGAGCATCTGTACAGAGGGCTAGCTTCTCAGGAAATTCAGATGGTGTAAACTTCAATCAGCAGGTTAAATTAGCTGAGAAATATGAACTTAAATGAAAAGCTTCAGAAGAAGTGAGGAATGGAGTCTATAAAAGTTATTCAAGGGAAAACAAGGGTTTGAATTCAGCTACATCTCCTGAATATGAGAAAATGCAATTTCATATGCACATCAAGGAATGAAGGAATACCTACTGCCAGAAAATGGTTTGTTATTCTTGGAGATGATAAATTTAAAAGAATTAAATGAAATGCATATTAAGCCATGGCATAACGTGGCTTAGGAAGTATTTACCTGGAATTAATTTCTTCCTGAGGCAGGTAATGCAGCCAAGAAGTAATCCCTTAAAATACAAGGGTTGAGAAAAAAATATTGTTTTGCTGAAGTGTTTCTAGGGATCATTTCCTGAGTTTCTAGGAGAAGGTGCAGCAATATGTCTTACCAGAGACTTCTGAAAGGACAAGGAAGCTGATACTGTGCATCTTGGAAGGACTGGAGTCTTCAGCAGTAAGGAAGCAGAAAATAATTTCATGTGTGTTTTCTTTGGAGTCCCTGTTAGCAAGCCCTTCAAGGAAAGGGCTCATGGGAGAAAGTATGGAGGATCAAAAAGGATCCACAGTCCAGTATGGAGGACCACAACTGATCAGGAACCACATCTGTGATGCTGCACACACATTAAATTTGGATTCTACACACAGATGTTACCCAGATTAAACAGGGAGAGTGGAAAAGATGATAGATTCCTTGTGTAACAGGAAGAGCTGACGTAGGAGTTGTAATAGCCCTATTTCTTGTTAACTCACTCACCAGCTTTTTGACTGCTCAAATTAGCCTTCTAATGAAAGCTAATGATAGGCACAGTTCTGGGATGGTTTAGCAGAGGACCTGCTCACAGGTAGCAGGCAGAGGGTGTGATGCACTCACTTTCCACAAGGTTTTTCTTACCTTTGAGCATGGTTCTGACTAACTGAGCTCCTTAAGCACCCACAGATCCTTACATCATGTCCTTCCATCACAGACCTCCAATTCCATGCTGCAGTGGGCTGAAAACACCCTTACGTTACTTTGGAAATTCTGGATTTTAAACCCCATAATTACTAAAGAATGTGACCCAAAGATGACTATGAGGGCTGTATGCTATGTACCATGTACATAAGCAGGGTGATGCCTGTGTTTCCACACCCAACAAGTTACAGATGTACCTAGGAAGATAGCCAGGAAGGCCCTTTCTGAAGAAAAAGATGACTGCAAGGGTGAACGTTGCAGTTTGTGCACAGAGAAGGAGTTTGCAGTATGGCCCTGAAACAATGCAGGGTCTAGAAGCCTGAGAGAGCCTGTATCCTGTACAACTCTCTTGTCTCAATTTCACATGTTTGTTCCAGCTCTGGGCTTCAGTACACCATTTTCTTAACAAACTTTGTAAAATTTAAACAAGAATCTAAGTGACTGACTTTTTCTCTGTCTGTACTTCTGACCTGTTTCACAAAGGCATATCCAGTAACATATGTTTTCAAAGCAGCTGCCAAATTGAAATGTATTGTTTTATGGTTGTTAACCAGGCTTGCCAATATCAACTTTTATGAAGTATACTCTGGTCATAACATTCCTTCCACTGTGAATAATTTTGAAGATATTGGCCCCACGTTCAACTTCTCAGTTAAGGTTAGTAACTCTGTTTTGTTCTGATTCAAGAAGTTGCCTTAGCTCCCTCTGTAGCCTGCTCCCAAAACCTAGATTAAAAAAAAAAAAAAATACTCCTGCTT
>VWZS01005310.1:0-29168 GCA_013397075.1 Rhabdornis inornatus | reverse complement strand
CCATGAATCTCATCTCTTCAAAAAAGCAATATTGTTTTGGGAGGAGATGGGAGGCCCACACAGCCCTACAATGAATGGTATATCTTTTTTTTCATATCTACCATAAACCTCAGGATATCCACAGTTTTATGGAATCTCTTATTCCTCAAGGGCAGAGCAGAAACAGGATTCTAGCCTCTACCATAATCAACTAGAGCAATAAGAAACTTGCTAGAAAGAACAGAAACATGATNAAAAAAAAAAAAAATACTCCTGCTTTCATTGTCTGATTTTGAGGCTTTTGAATAGGTCAAGTAAGAAAAAAAATTTGCAAATAGCGTAAGTGCTTGGAGTCTTTGTAAGGTTAAGGATGACATTTGCAAAAGTAGAATGGGGGAGGCATTGGTCCTGCACTGTGTACATATTTAAAAGATGGTTAATGCTTAACTTTAGGCCAACTTAAACTGTTTTTTCACAGTCTCCTGACAACTTGATAATGAAAAACAAGTCTTTGCAGGCATGGACTTTGAAACTTGAAGTTTGGCAAGGGTTAAGGGCTCAAACCTGATGCCAGAACAAGCCAAATCACATTGCTTATTACATAACACAGAAAAAACTTAGATCCAAATATGCAACGTGGAAGAAATTTAAATTATGTTCCATTTCCATTCCTGTAACTGCTGCTCCAAAGGACTAAACAGGTCTATTGGCCATGGCAGAATATTTGGTTTTCAAAACATATTTCATGCAATTAATATGAGCTTTGCTGAGAAAACAGACAGGAACCTGGAGCTATACAGTATACTTACTGTTTTACTATTCACAAAATTGCTACCCCAGTGTCTTAATAAGGAAAAAAAATATGTAAAAGGAGTCCGGTTCTTTCATACTCATCCATTATTTTTCACTTTCTTGCTGTATCAAATAATTTATGCATAGCTACCTGAATTAACTCTTGAGGTTTCTGCTTTGCAGGTAACAACGGGAAGTATTCCAGTAAAGATGGTATCTGTAACAATCAGTCTTCCAGAACTGACCAGCAAAGGCAACCCACTGATGTACCTAACTGCAGTCACCACAGATGAGGTATAGAACTGAACTGTGTTTTGGGGGTTTATCAGTACTATAACATCAATTAGTTACCCAATATTATGGCTTAGTTTAAGAGAATCTATGCTCTTTCCTCTTGTCCCTTCCTTAAAGGGGGGACCACAATGCCAGTAGTACACTAACCTATTACTTGGCAGATGCGGAGTATCTAGATCTCTTCAATTAGGTCTTTCTCCAAGTTCCTGGAGAAGTTATCATAAAAATGAAATTTTTAGATGAAGAAAAACCCTTCAGGTCAATCTTGGGAGAGGAAAAAAAAAAAGTCCTAAGAATTATGACCAAAACCACATGCTCTTAGTTCCTAAAGAATTAAGCATTCACACTCTAGACTTTAAAAGCACCATATAAGCCCAGAAATATATATTATTATGATGAGTACAAACTCCCAAGTAGCATGTCATCCAGTGTCATTCCTGCCATCTTTCCTAGGCCAGAGGTGTTACTTGTGATGCTCAGATAAATCCACTGCAAATAGGGAAAAGACCTTATTCTCCATCCTTCACAAAAGAGAACCTCAGAGCTTCCAAAGAACTGGTGAGTAAAACCCAGGGCTGCAGTAAGCAGGACCTTCTGAGCTGAGGGAAGGAGAGGTGACCTGAGCCCATTGCTGTACTTGTGAGGAAAGCTATGATGGGGTGGCAATCCTTATTTACTGAGCAGGAGCTTAGCCTATGGATGTTTTCACAGACGCTGCATCTGGTTTATCTCAGCCTGCAAGCACTTAATTTGTATGCACAGAACAGCAAAGGCAAGGGCAAAAAGCCTGGATGTTGCAAGAACATTTCTAAAAGTGTATTTTTAATGCATGTTGTTGCCTCTTCTTGCTGTTTCCCCTGGAAGAACTGTAAGAACGTGAAGTGCAGTACCATCACATGCAAACTAGAAGACATGACACTGAAGGGAGAGTACTTTGTGAACGTGTCCACCCAAATCTGGAACGGAACCTTTGCTGCGGTAAGTATCAGCTGCATCTTTATGGACGATCCAATACTCAAGTATTTTCAAACTCCTGATATTTTTCAAAGTTTCGTACAGAGACCTTACACTCTAGAAAGTTATCTTACTTTGTATTGATTTGTTTTTCCAGATTGAAAACTTGAACCTAGAAGTAGTGAGGCTGCATAATGGAGCTGATAAAACTTCAGTCCAGCACAGAATCTAAGAAAATGCTGCAATAATGCAACCTTCACAGCTGAAAAAAATATTTCCTACATCTGTTAGATTCGTTCTAGGGGAACTACAGTTTCAACAAAACTCATCATAGGACAGCAGAGCATAGTACCATCACAACCTGTAAAATAATCATGCTTTTAGCTTTTGAATATCACAGCCTACATTGTGATCATCATTAAATCACAACAAAATACCAAAATCCTGTTAGTGCTGCCAGTTTTATTTGATATAGAAAGTGTGGAAAATGTCTTTGATTGATTTTTTGTATTTATTAGAGTAGGTGTCAAAGAAACAGTCCTTGCTTAGAGACCTACAGGATGCTGAAAATATCCATCAATATCTCAGCCTATTTTCAATCACCATTTGTCCTCCAGGATATAACTCATCGTGAGTTACCAGCCTTTTGAAGTTAGACCATGTTTGCCTCTTAGCTAGGCAACCAACCAAATGATCTTGGATTTGCCTAATGCATCAGGAACATGACGCAGTCTCCCTAGTGTGTCTGGCAATTCTTGTGGCAGGTATTGACATTCACCAGCAGGGCTGTTGTCAGCTCCAGCATTCACTCTTAAAAGGAAAAGGTCAGGTTGATATTGTTAAATATGTTATGGAAGTGTGCAACAAAAAGCATCTGTCTGTCTTTAAAATTTGTATTTTTCTAATCAGCTGGGTCAAGACCATTTGTTAGTGCTGTTAAGTACGCAGAAGGTGGAGACCTGAACAAAAGGTTACTACCCTCACAACAAAGTGAGTGGGAATGGTTTGTTTACCATCACTGGTAAACAAACCATGACGGGAAGGAAAGTTCATATGACATAGTTCTCCTCGCATCTCCCATTTTGTAATTTTCTACTTGATTGTCAAAATTCAGTGCAAATAATAATGTATCTCATCAGCCTTTTTATTTAGTGGCAATTTTATTTAGTCACAATCAGCCATTGTCCAATAAATGCTTGCCAGTACCTGCTAAGCAAAGAAAAGATGTGTTTAGGAATTGAGATGCTTTGAATAGTGCTCAGATGTGTTTCTAAACTTTTAGGTGTGCAGGACGCACCACTTGGGCAGATGGCCACAGTGCAGGGATGCAATAACTCACACTGCAGAGACAGTCAGTTTGGTGTGTTGGCCACTGCAGACCCACAGCTGCCCATGGTAACTGGCCCTACCATGAAGAAGTGGCTGAGGAGGCAAAATGACAGAGCAGGCGTTACCTTTGGTTCAGCTGGAGAGTGGTCCTGGGCTCCCTTGAACCTGAAGCCATTCCTTGTGGTTCTGTAGAAGAGCAGCAGTGAACTGTCAATGTCTGCACAGCCATGCACCTCTGTTCCCAGTACATCCGCAGAGGGAAGTGGGTCTGGCACAAGGTCTCTTTTCAAACAGGAATTGGCTTAAGATTCTTGTCATTTTCTCTGTTTGAGCTGAGAGCTATGTCAGAATTTGAGACGTGGAGAGGAACACATGGTGAAAGGAAAAAATAAATGGGGAAAAACAGAAGCACTGGATAGAAGTGAGGGCAGGGGGAAGTAAAAGAACATCCAGCTTCCATTTCTTTCAAAGGCCAGAGATATATTCCCATCTGTCTTTTGTTGCTGTGTCTCCTTTTCTCACTCCTATTTTCCCCCATCTCTTCCTTGCTAGCAGCAGTGGCAGCTTTGATATAACTATAAAAAGGGTTACATAAATAATTCCTTCTGTTCTGCTTGAACTATACATTAAAGAAAAAGAAAAAACAGTTCCCAAATGTCATTGCTAAGTGGATTATTACTAAGTGATATATTGAATTATATATAGAGGATTGCTAAGTGATATATTATTACTTTGACACGTTGGCTGGGGAAAAATATAAAGATAATTTTAATTTTCTTAATACTATAATTTTCTGGCTGCAAAATCTTCATTTCAAGGCAATAGACTCATTTTAGGATATCTACATTTTAACTGAGTTGCCCTATAACAGAGCTTTACAGTTATTTTAATCTTCTCTTTCAGTTAATTTTCCAGACATTACAACTCTCCGCAGAAGCAAAAATTGATACACATAACCCTGAGTTATTCATAATTGGAGAGAATACCCTAACTGTAAGTGATAGTTAAGTAAATTTTTTCAACTTCTCTTTCTTTGACTGTGTTAAAGTGATAGTATTTCATTATCAGTGTCCTTTAGGAGTACACAGCAACTTGATTATGTTGAACTAATGTATCCTTCAGACTATATACAACTCCCTTAAGTTATTAAAATGTTTTATTTCAGGCCACTGCTATATAAACCAGACATAGTTAAAACCTGTAGGTCTCAAATAAATTGTAGAACTCTGAGAAAAAGTCAGCTAGAAACTTCTGAAATTCAGACAGCTTTCTGTTCATAAAAAGATCAAAATTTGGACTTCTTGCTGCAATGGAATTAATCATTATAGATAAATGAGCTCTGGGAAAAATGTTCACAAATTTGATTTATAGTTGTACTTACTTCTATAAGAGTATGGTTTGATATTTCTACACAATTGTTTGGCAAAGCTCTCCAGAAAATAATCTCATTTGTAAAGGATTGTGGAATATTTTTAGCATTTGGAATAGCTGTCATATGGACAATGTGGACACAGCTAATCTCAAGAGAAGTCTCCATACCACTGCTTTATTAGTACAGAATTCTTCCAAGCTTTCTATTTGCTATATACAAACATAAAAAACACTGAAAGAATCCAACAGCACTGTGGTACTATTTTAATAAAAGAGGATACCTTATTCTCTTAGTCTGTCTTGAGAGGAACACCCTTCCATTTGCAATACTAATTTCAGATTTATTTTTACAGAACTTAATAGCCTGTTTTATCCATAAAATAGCCAAGGCCATTAAAGAGCAAAATGCAGATTAGTAAATGAGTAAAATATCTGTAAGAATGTGCAGCATAGCCCATTCACAGACAATAAAGAATTCAACTAAATGTATACAAAAGCAGTTATAGATTGATCCATCTCACTGTGTGATACAATCATCATCCAATATACCGTTTTGATCATTGGTTTCTCATGGATCATTCTATTTCTTGTGAAGAACCTCTAAATAAGACATTTTGTAAACCTCCAGAGCCTGAAGAACAAAGTAAGTATGTTTTCACAGAAAAATTACATGCCAGTAGTTACATTTGAAATGTTCTAAGTGCTTCAGTTTGGCATGGTATTATTTCTATTATTCTATTAGGAGATGAAACTCATTACTATACAATGCAAATATTCCAGGTAATTGCACAGACTTTTTAGGTAACTCATAAACCATGTATTCATAAGTATTTTTCCACATTTGAAGCATGGTATTCCCAAATCTCCATTACCAGAATTTCTGTTGGCAGTTTCAGGAGAACTAGAATTTAATTATTCAAATGACAGCTGACAAATAAAAGTTAATTCCTCCCCCAGCCATTGACATATGTGCAGCTGGGACTTTTACACCTTTGAGGGCAGTAGCTGAACAGACCATGAAAGTTATCCACAGGGTTCCTAGGAAACAAAGTGGCTTTTGGTGACTTGCAGCCTGATCTCTACTCAAGGACGTATTGCCCTGTGAGAAGTCTTGGTAAATGTGCCAGGTTGTGGAGGTACATTCTCCCTAGAGCAGTTAGTTTCACACTTGAAGTCAGTACCCAGCACTGCACTTACTCCTTGTCAGGCCAACAGGGATACCCAGTCTGCCCTTCACACTTCCTTGGGAACGGGACAGTGCAGGAGCAAACAGAGCTTATTCCCCTACCAACCCTGTTAATTTAGATAGATGTGGTACGATTCATTCAGTTTAGTATCTGCATTAGTCATCCACATTCTACAAACCCTAGTCCCTGGAAAGAACAGGTATTTCTGAAATGAAGTTCATCTCATGCTAAAGATGATCCTGAAAATAACTAAGGTGAATTAGGCTCTTAAAAAAGCCTATCCTAAAAAGACTATAAAAGTCCCTATTGGGACCTTTAGGAACCATGTTGCAGACATAACACCAGATGAGTTAAATCCCAGTCTCATGGTGTCTTATTGACCACAGTTTAACTTAAGGAAAGATAATTTGTTCTTAGGCATCAATTTTCCTTTCCAATGGTGCCACTTCACCGTTAATCTAATGCAGAAAGCATTACTAGGCAAACTGCATATATGAAATTGGCTTTTAACATTGGATGAACAGGGTTGTTGTTTAGCCAAAAAAAATGAATATTGCCTGGTGATGCTATGTGGGGAAGCTACTTAGGTATTTTTACGTAAAAGCTTTCACATTTTTTCCCAGTTGGAAAGGACTGCCAGCTGGAGGCTAGAATGTCAACCTGCTAGAATCATCATTATAGCCATTCAGTTAGAAAATACACAAAGCCATCCTGCCTTGGTGAAATGAATACACATAACCACACCTAGCACAACATTGGAGCCTTCCAACAGAAATTACTTAAATCACTGAAATGTCAGTCCAGTGCAAGTTTCCCAGAAAGCTTAAGATTAAATTACTCCAGACAAATGCACAGATCAACCACCCTGAGAAAATAAACCAGTGTGACTTGTTTTATCGTGTTTCAGGAAGGAAAAAACTTTCAGCTAACTGCATGTCATTCCAAGATTAAATCCAAAAATTTGACAGCTCGTAAATATTACAGCAATGTCTCCCTGAGAAACTCTGTTATATGTAATTATATATGTGGTTATACCTAATCCAGCTAGATAGGGTATCACCTGAAAACTAACTTCCAGATACTCTATGCTCTTCTGGGACTTCTCTGGTATTGCTTTTGGTTCAGGAAATGTAGTTGTGCTAGAGGTGCTCCTGTTTGACCCATACATCTTGCAGCAAATTCATGCAGTTGACCCAGGAGAACACAGATCACCATGAGAGCTGTCAAGTCACTAGTGCTTTCATAGAAGGTAGGAACAGCAGGCAAAGGAGACTGAAGTACCTGCCCAGGAGGAGGATTGGAATTTCAGCAGATGTGATGGTGTCTGGCCTCAGTGATTAGTACTGCCTCCTACAGCTGCCCAGCACAGATAATGGGCTCTGACAACGCTTGGTGAAAAGTAGTGCTTCTCCAGCAGTCTGATTTTGGGGCTGTACACCAGGCTGTTCCCCATCTTCATGTAAATATGGATGGTTTACACAGTGATGATATGTGGAGCCTCTAAAAGGCCTCCTGTTAATGGAAAGGCAGCTGGCAGGAGGATTGTCTCTCTGCCTGTTACGCATGGCCAAGAGTGATGAGGGTCTCTAGTTCTTAGCCAGCATTGCTGTGTGCCACAGTGCAACCAGGCTCCCATGGACACCACTGAAAGGGCTGTAGCTGCTTGGTGTGTTCCAGTCATTGATCCTGGAATATGTGCAGTCCAGGAATTCTTGATTTTAGGTTTACAAATCCTACCTTACTTGCAGTTAAGATTAAGCCCTAAGACACTGTCTCTCTGCTTTCAGATCCCAGTTACAATAATGAAGCCGGATGAGAAAGCTGAGGTACCAGTAGGTGTTGTGATTGGCAGCATATTGGCTGGAGTCCTCTTGCTGTTGGTACTGGTTGCTGTTTTGTGGAAAGTAAGTAGGTATTTATACTCTTAAAACCAGAGAGGGATAAATATATTAGTGCTATTTTCTTTGGAATAACTCTTCTCTAGTGTTAAACAAAACCACATCTGCAGTTTGGTGGTGTGAATACTGCATTGGAATTACACTCTTGACATATTTTAGAAGGGTTTATCAAATGGGTCCTCATAGAAACTGGCAACATGAAGATGATAAATGAGCTGCCAATCATTCAAAACAGGGCTGTGGCATTTACTTTTTTTCCTTTTAACACCGTCTGCCTCCTTCCATAATATCCCAGCTGGGCTCTGAACAGTCATGATATTCCCAGTGGACAAGGGTGGGGATTACAAACAAGGTGGGAGATGACATATATACAGACAAAAGAACAGACAAAAGAAAGGGCAAGGGCAAAAAATAAATTACAAAGGTTACATGGAAAAATGGGAAAGTGTTTCTGTGTGCCAGGGCATTGGTGTTTGAAGTGCTCCTTGGCACACCAAGGCATCCTGGAAATATATCTCAGCAGGGAGAAAACTGGCTAATCAGCACTGCTACTCTAGCCTTTAGTTGCACCAGGTAGGAGTTTAGGGCCTACCTCCTTTCATTTTAGAGGCAGGAATTGTCTACAAATCAAACTCTATAGTCTATGCATGTGCACGTGCATTTCTACCATCACAGTATTTAGTTTTGCTGAGAAATGAATGATCAATGACTGACTGCAATGTGGTGTTACTTTAATAATTCTCACAGCTTGGCTTCTTCAAGAGACAGTATGAGAAAATGACACAGGATATAGAAGATGTCGATGAAATTGCAGAACTCACAAAGGACAAAGACTGAAGATGAGTTACATGGATAACGAGGAGATCTGAGCCACCAATAGTAGTTGTGATCAGTCAGTTCTTCAGCTGGAGTGCCTTAAAACTTAGTAACATTTAAACATTTTTAATGGAAGTGTCTTTATAGATGAAAATATTTTACAGATACTACTCTATTGTAAGAGTAACTGCAGGACAGTTTGTTTTTTTCAAAAATGATTTATAGTGCTTTTTCTTGTAAATTTTTGCCTTTCAAACAAACTTAACCCTTAGAACTGGCAGGTCCGGAGTATACAGTAACATACTGTTCCAGCAGCCCTTCTCTTGATCTACTGCAGAGTGAAACAGAAGAATTTATTCCAGATTATTGTGGAGCAGCATCAGTTGGTAATTCAGTTTGACAAGTACCACATGTGTTAAAGGACATTTTCTATTAAGTTGATGATGAATGTGTGGTGAACACTGCTTCCAGACTGGGAGAAGAAAAGTCATTTTTTCATTGACTAGCTCCATCCTTATTGTTTTAGAAAAATAATTTCCACCAGCAAACCTTTGCTTTAAATAATCTATATACTGGGAACTGTGTATGAAGATGTCTGTCTGGGTGCTACGGGACAACTGGTTGGGCAAAGTTCTTCCAAAAGTTCACCGTATTTCTTGCACTAAGGTCACAACTAAATTACTGAAGGATATTGTTTTGGGGAAATACTGCCAAATGGTATGTATGTCTTCTGCATGCTTTCTCCCTCAGAAGAAAATATGAATTTCAGAATGTCTTACAGCATGTTCTCTGCAATGTTATTACTCATTTTCATCTTGAGAAGCACTACCACTACTGTTACATTGGCCTTCACACTCGTGGTCCCTCTGATATCAGTTTGGCTTTTGACATAAATAGAAAAGACAGTCAAGATCTTGCCTTTAATTCTGTACTGAAAGATTTTGCAAGACTAATAGCATAGAGTGAACTAAAGGGGATAGCTGACTGAGGAATTATGCACATTACAAAAGGGGATAGTGAAGATCTAAGCTCTGTAAAATGTTTACTGCACTTCTTTAGCATCTCAGTGCCCTCCAGGAGACCAAAGTTCAGTACAACCTCCTTACCCGTCACGGTTTTTTTGGTCCCACCTGTTCATGTCTTGATGAAGTTAACTTATGTTCTATACAGTGAAGTACTGTAGTGCTCTGTAATGAGCTCTAAGCACAACACTTGGGTGACTTTGTGTTGGTTACACACCTCAAGTTCATCACATGCTGTTACACTGCCTGGCTATAATGAAAGCTCAGTCTTATAAAGGCCCATGCTCTAAGACTGGTAACAGTCAGGGGAATTGGCCTTTTGGCTGCCTATCTCTCATGCCTGGCAGTTACACTTACAGTTGATTGTGAGAGAAGATGTGTGTGTTTTTTGTCTGTATGCTGCCATGCAAGTGAGATTGTTTCCAACTTGAGGTGATTTACTTGAAGAGTAAAACATGCAAATGTGCTTGATTAAGAACACGAAGTCATGGTTTCTTCCCCCCAAAGCTCGATTGTAATTATGCTTAGGCACTTTTCCATTATTTTCTGAAAGACTAGGCTTAAGCACGTTTGAAAGTTTTACTCAGTCTTTTTTAATAGCTAATCAGTCAAAAGCCAACCATCTCTTTGGCAAATAACAGCTTCATTTGCAGCAACAGCTGGATTATGCTCAGTGTAGTTTTATATGGGTTTTGAATTTATTTTCTATCTATGAAATGTTATGTTTTGGGACATTTTGTTAGGGTTTTTTTAACATTCTGAAAAACAATTCCGATTCTCATATCAATTATCAAACAAGATTCTTGCCATCAGCTGAGTCTGTGACAAAAAAAATATTTTAAAAGTGGGGAAAAAATCACAATTGCATAAATCTGAAGAATAAGCTTCTGACTTGTAGTTATAAACTTTGAGGGCAAATGCTCTGAGAGTAAAAATAAAAAAAATTGTCTGCCTCAATTCTTATATAAACTTTTGTGGAAGAAAATAACCCCTACAGCCATTTATGTGGGAAGCTCCTGCATAGTCAGTGTCATGCACTCTAGAGCAGAGGGGGAATTTCACAATACACCAGATGGTAGAATCTTCAATTTCTGGTGCTGCCTACAAGGGCAATTCAGGCATTGACCCAGATTTCCTTCTTCCACTTTTGATGGGAGGTACAGGTCAGTATCCAATATGCAACTTCTTTGGGGATTTAACAGTTTATCAGTCAGCAATGACTCAATTCACTAGTCTCCACTGGGTTATATTTTGACATGGACAACATGATTCTCCTTACGAGCCTGGACATAATACTGCTTTTCCAAAATAAAGGGGAGACATAGCAATGGGTAAGGTTTTTGTATCCTAACCACTCTGAGTTACTAGTCTTATTTTTCTCTTACAATTAATACTTAAATTCAGTTTTTGTAATGGGTGAATCTATTGCACTTTTAAGTTGGCACAGCCATAAATAATACTGGAAATATTATGTATATTTTGTATTGTGTGCAAGGGTTTGGTTTGTTGTTGTTGCTTTTTTTTATTTACTTTTTAAAAGAAGCATGTTTTAAGTACTCTGAAATTTTGAGCTTCAGCATGTACTTCTGTTTGTGCTTGCAGCAAGAAAAGTCAGCAATACCTTCAGCAAACTCAAGTTATATCTGATTCTGGTCTTGAAATCTAGCTGCTGATTTCCTGAAGTACTAGAACCAAGTCCAAAATCTGAGTTGGTTTCATATGAGCCTATGTATAAATTCGGGATGTACAAGAGAGTTTATAATAAAGTTGACTTCTAAAAGCTAGCATGTAAGCTTTATGGGAGCAGGGACTGTATCACTGTGGTGGCCTGTCTGAGGGCCTAACAGCATTACTGCAATAAAACCCAAGACTACTGCTGAACACAGACTCATTCATTTTAAATAGCACCCTAAAGAGAAGCAATACATAAAATGGGGGCCAAATATGGTTTTGTCGCAGTTGCACACAGTGAGAACCCTAAGGGAATGACTCTGCTAGGTAGACAAAGACACTGCACTTGAAGTCTTGTAGATCACAGTCAGAAGTGTAACATTACCAGTAAGCTGTACTGTAACCCAGTTCACATTAGTGCAAAATATTTGGAAAGCTCTAGCTGAGTAGATGGTTAAAACATTTCCATGACCAGGCCTTCCTATAAACATGAGCCTGTCATCACTGGTATCTAAAATTACACCTCATTCTGCCAGTCTCTGCACTTTATCTATTTACAGCACTGGTCAGCAGTAGCATGTCACGACTCTGGCTCTGGCTACACCCCACCATATGTTGGAAAAGCTGAATTCAACTTTTCAGCAGGAACAATGTGGCAAAAGAAGAGAGGGAGGAACTTAGCTATGAATAGAAAGATGACAGGAAGACAATATTGACAGAAACTACCACCTGAAACCTACCCGCTTTCACAGACCTTTTTATTTCCATTTTCAGCACGTCCATACTTTTAACAGTGGTACATAAACATTCAGGTAGGCCACCAGTTTTAACACTTCCTTCATACAATATCAGATGAACCTAATCTTAAGGCACAAAGTTCTGTCTTTAACAGAGTCTCAGTGTTTTGCAGAATTACAAGCCAGATTCCTTATATACTGACTTACGTGTGCTCGTTTTGACTGGGGCAGAGCTACATTTCTTGACAGTAGCTAGTATGGAGTTGTGTTTTGGATTTGTGCTGGAAACTGTTGATAACACAGGGATGTTTTATCTAAGCAATGCTCACAAGTTCAAGGCCTTTTCTGCTCTTCACCCCACCTCACCAGCGAGGAGGCTGAAGGTGCATAGGAAGGTGGGAGGGGACAGAGCTGCGACAACTGCCCACAGCTGACCACAGGCATTCGGAGTGTTTGGTGTTTGTCTTTCCAAGCCACTGCCACATGCACTGGAGCTCTGCTTTCCTGGGGTTGACTCGACCTGCCTGCCGATGGGAAGTGGTGAATGCATTCCTTGTTTTGCTTTGCATGCATGAGCAGTTTTTACTTGCCCTATTAAACTGTCCTCTATCTCAACCCACAAGGCTTCTCCATTTTCCTATTCACTCTGCCACTCCATGAGTGGCAGAGTGAATGGCTGGGTGGGGCTGAATTGCTGACTGAGGTTAAAGCACATCCAAAACTGAACTACAGCAAAAGCTTGCAAATTGAAAACTAAAAGAAATGAAGGTATAAAAATGCATCTCAAAATCTACAGCTAACTGCCTCAATTTTTTTATTGCCTGTGAAAGTAAATTAAGTGTACATTTCACAACTTTAAGAAAAGTTGAGTCCTGTATTTTAAGTGAACCTTTCTGTTCTCAGTTAATTGGTCAATTATTTATATGCAATCACAGGCTTTAGTATGCTACCAGTTTTAAAAATGCACTTGCCTCTTAAAATAGTCAAAATGGAACTTTTATAAAAATAACTGCTATAGAGACACATCAGGATGCTAATTTTTGTAACACTTGATAAGATCAAATTTTATGGTGTGTTTGTTTTCCAAGAAACAGGCCCAAGGTACTCAAAGAAATTGGTAATTTTTAGTCATCGGCCTAATCTGAACTCTTTTCAATCACCTCCACAGGACACTTAATTGTACCTAATGGCACTTAATGCTCAAGATTATTTTTCACAGCATTTTAAGATGGATTGGGCAGCACTCTCTGCTTTAACATACGATTTGTTAATAATTAGATTGAGCAGTTCTTTCTTTTTAATGCTTCTGAAGCAACAAATGAATGTGCTACTCTGTAAAACTATAACTTACTTGGAATAGCTGTGCACAAAGTGAGCAGAGAGAAAGGCCAGAAACCTCGTTGAAAGTTGAGCAATCTAAAGGCTTCATTCCTGAGTGCAGCAATGGCACTTTGACGAGCAACAGCCGAAGTGAGGACCTGTATTTCCCGGCACGGCCAGCACCTCAGTGGGCCAGGAGCCTCTCCTCCTGCTCAGCCATCTCTCGGCTGCCATCTCCTGGATAGGCGCCTTATGAAACAAACCCCTTCCTCCCCCGCCCCGTTAATCCATGACAATCCATCAGTTACTGTTTTCATCGTACACATCAGGCTGAGCTTCTCTTGAGAACAGAGCACAATGCTCAAAATCAGGAGAGGAAACTCTTAAAATCAATCAGTGCTGGTATATGGAAGTTCAGCCAGACAAAGGGGTGGATCAGTGCGTTCAAATTTTGCCAAATTTTGCCAGTCAAGACTAAGGCATCTTTTTGTAAGGACAAATTATCACTCTGAAGACATGCACTTCCCTTCCACAGACAGCCCTCATCTGGCAGATCTGTACAGGAATCACATGGTGACCCTCTGGGTCTGCAGAATTTGTTTCTGGGAATATCCCTCTGTACCAAAGCCACCAACTCAATAATACAGCTGGTCTCATGGAGAGGTGGGATTACCCTTCCCTATGGACAAGGAAGAGTAACAGCTGGACTCATTCCAGAAAGCAGGGTCTTCCTTGTAGATATACAGATCTGCAGCTGTCTCTCATCCCACTCAATGGACCTCAACATGGACAGCAGGACATTCCAAATCTTTTCCTAACACACACTGAGACGCAGCTGGGATTGCCCTGGCCTGGCAATTTGGAAACACTTCTGGGTCACTTCAGACTCAGATTAAGCATTTCTCTTGGAAAACAGTAATCTGCCCTCTTACGATAATACTGCCATAGCAGAAAGGGTAGCCCTATAGAGGGAGAGAGAACACTGAGTTCAGAGCATGGACTTAAATTTCAGTGAGATACATTTTACCTCTAATTAGCACACCATCCCTCCCAGAAACATTTCCATTTCGCTTTTACATGCCAGCTGAAGAACCCAAAGTTACACAAGACTGATATATCATTGTTCCAGAACAAAGCAGTACTTGCCTCATGCACAGCTAGGGACAAAAAATGACATTTCATTGTCTTTACCATGGCAGCATACACACATTGTAACACTCAGCTGTGACTCAGTACAACATCTCTTCCATTCATTGTTCCTGGTCACTGTGGGGAAGTACACAATTATTGTCTCGTATTCTGCACCCTCCTTCCCAGCTGCATTGCTGATGGGGAAGGTGCACTTAAGGTCACCCTGGAGGAATCTTCCAGGAGACTGCAGCACTAGAAAGGCACTAAAGAGACACTACTGCAACTCAGGAATTGCCCCTGATCATGGGGTCCAAAGTAGAATTCAACTGACTTAAATACCACTGTTTTTCTGCATCAGAGCACACCACTAGGATGGAAGCACTGCGTAAGTTCTACTTCATTCATAAACTATCCACTAAAAAACAAGCTAAAGATTTATTTTTGTAAAATTAATACACTAATTAGTTGCATGGTAACAGCAAACATGGACATGGAAAAATGAATACCAAATATAAAAATGTTCATGTATTTCTTTCTCTTCTAAAGTGAAAAATAATTCTTTCACAGAGCAAGTGATTGTGCTCAGTGTTCTGTACAGTTCCTGGTAAAAATGATATTCAAACAGCAGAGGGCTGCTCTCCAACCCCCAAAACAAAGGAAAACTCAGTCTTGTATTTGACCAGCTCTGCCTAGATAATAGGACCCACATGGTTTGTCGAGTGTGTATCTGCAAGCACGCAAGGAGCAGCTGCTGTCCTGCAGAGGAAGGACTGACTTCCACTGAGGAAAGTGCATCAGTAAGTTAATGAGCACAGTTTAACTACGTTTCTGCCTGAAGCTGTGTATTTCCTTACAATTTACTTAATTCAGATACAGTAACTAAGTACTAAAGTGATTAAAATCCCTGTGGGAAAAAAAGATCATCATTCCTTATTTTACTTTGTGCAGCTAGAAGTTGCTAGTAGAATTTTGCTGCAGACACAATAAAACGGAATATACAGCTGAGGCTTCACTAGTGTGTGATATAATGACTCTAGAATCAAAGACTGGTTTGGGTTGGAAGGGACCTTACAGATCATCTAGTTGCAACTGTCCTGCTATGGGCTGGGACACCTTCCACTAGACCTGGTTGCTCAGAGCCCCATCTAGTCTGGCCTTGAACACTTCCAGGAATGGGACATCCACAGCTTCTCTGGGCAACCTGTGCCAGTGCCTCATCACCCTCACAGTAAAGAATTTCTTCCTAATATCTGATCTAAACCTACCCTCACTTCAGCATAAAGCCATTCCTCCCCTTGTCCTATCACTACATGTTGTTGTGAAAATTCCACCTCCAAACTTCTTGTAAGCCGCCTTTAGGTACTGAAAGGTGATGTAGTGTTTCCCTGGAGCCTTCTGCAAGCTGAACAACCCCAGCTCTCAACCTGTCTTCATAGGAAAGGTGTTCCAGTCCTCTGATGAACTTAGTGGCCCTTCTCTGGACTCACTCCAGCAAAACGAGCTTTTTCTTGCACTGGGGGCTCCAGAACCAGATGCAGTGCTCCAGTGGGCTCTCCTGAGCACACAGCAGAGAAGAATCAAATCCTTTGACCTGCTGGCCCCACTGCTTTTGATGCAGCCCAGGACAGAGCCAGCTTTCTGGGTTGCAAGCGCACATTGCCAGCTCATATTGAGCTTTTTGCTCACAAACATCCTCAAGTGTTTATCCTCAAGGCTAGCCTTGATCCATTCTCCCTCCAGCTTGTACTTGTGCTTGGGATTGCCCGGACTCAGGAGTATGACTTTGCACCTGGATTATAACTATATATGATAAAGGAACATATATATGAGCAACTGAGCAAATAATTTTGCGTTACCTTATTTCCCTTCATTTATATCTACCTTGTCTACACTGATAATGATGACTAGATAAAACTGCCTCTCAGCCTTAGCAGAAATTGTACACAATGGGACTTCAAACTCTCAGCATCTAAGTACTACCATGGCACAGTAGAATAGCAAATAAAATGATCTTGCTCAGACAGGTAACCCACTATTTCCAGTGAAACCCAGGTATATTATGTCAGTTCATTTAACTAGTTTTCAAAACAGTAACGAGAAAAGCTGTATTAAGATTAAATCTCAAATGTGACTATAAATGCATATATTAATTGCAGTAAGTTAAATAAACTCCCTTTTCTTTGAAAAACTATTCTATTTGATGACTTTTAATCCCTACATATATAAAGTCGAATTACTGAAACTAATTACACTATAGTTGTGTATTTGTAATAATAGCTGGTTTGGGTTCTTTTTCCTGCAGCACCATAAAACTACACAACCAAAAAGTCACCTTTGAAAGTTTGTCTAGACATCATTAAGTAGTTACAGGTTAGTGTGCTATTGCTAAGGCAATTTTTTTTGCTGGTAGAGTACTAGCTTTAACTTTGAATCAATCTCTATCCATATATTTTTAATGCAATGGACTTGTAATATCAGCTGCACAGTAAAAATCTTTTTGTGAGACAGAGCTACTGGAACATAAGCACTACTAAAAAGTTAGTAATTCTGGGGTATAATTCGTATTTTCTTCTCTGTCTGTACTAAAACAGTTAATCTACTTCAAGTAGCTTTCATATTACAGGAATGTCAAAACAGCATAAAGCTTGCAAACTAAGTCTGCAAGTCATATAAAATTAAACCTCTCTGATCTTTAAGATTTAAAAAAAATACAGTTGTCCTGTGGTGACCTCCCATACAGACAGAGAACACAGACTACCAAGGTAAAAACATTAAAACAGTATTTATCACAGAGTAGTCTAAACACCTTGCAACAAAGAATTTTAGGGAAGATTATTTTAAAAACTGACTCTCTGTAAAAATGCACAAAAAGGCAATTCCAAAGGAGACTCAAGAACACCTAAAACCCCTAATTAATCCTCATTCATTTCACTCAGTCCAAACTAAACTATTGAGATTGAAACATCTATTAGAACTGTTTAGAAACAGAGATTCTCTGTAAAAGCTCAGAGGAAGAGTAACACTCATTGGGAAGAGTAACACTTTATTTTCAAAAGAGTACAATTATTTTTCTGAATTTGCCCAAAAGCATTCCTTGTTTTCTTTCCAAGAATATTCATCCTCATAAATCTCCTGTAATATAAACAAAGAATGGGAAATATTGTGAGTCTGCTACATACAGCTAAAAACCAGGCCAAATAACTCAATAGCCATCCCACTATTATTTACTGATCACAACAGGACTGCACAGCACTTGGCTGGCAAGCAGAAGAGAGGGCAGCACCCTTACAACACACGGACTTGGATGAACCTCAGGCTGATCCCCACTGAATTTAAAAGGGCCGACCTATGCTGAAGTCAATTCAACAAAGAGATCTAGAAGGAATTATATAATAGCTGTAGAACACACAGCTTTCATGCTGCTACATTAACCTACTGTACCATCATTTTGAGACGAGAAATTAGACATAACAAAATGTCAGTATTAAGATAAAAATTACACTAATACACTAAATACACTACTAATAGATCTCAAGGACAGACTGGATTACCCAGCTGCAGTCCAGTCCTAAGCAGCAAATTCTGAGTCCCTGATTATTCATTCTGAGAGAATTTCCATCTCCTCAAGGAGGTATCAGAAAAGTGGAGTAATGGGGAGAATATCACTGTTAACCACATGCCAAATTCTGCCAGGGAGAGAAGGCAGAGATAATGCTCATTAATTGCATGCAACACTGAGGTTATACAATGAGGTTCTTTCTAAACTTGGGCTGGTTTCTCCACACACTGTTGGGTGCCTATACTAGTTTTGGGACTTCTGCTCATCCCTTCACTGTCTGCTGTTGTTTAGTGCTTCGTGGCCATGCTTTCTCATGGCCACAGCAATGAGGGGGAAAAAAGCAAGAAACGCTCCTTTTACTTGCAAACTGCAATGCTGTCCAAAGCAGAGTTGACTCAAATTCTTCCCAAGCTTGTGCAGAACTGAGTTTTGCTACTCAGAAGAGCTCAGGCCTCCTTCGCTTTCACCCTAGGATGGCTTCAAAATAAAGAGGAGCTAGATGGTACAGGTACAGAAGAACCTTCCAGATGCTCTACCTGCCACAAACGGGCCTGGATGAGTTAGAGGAAACTCACTGGTGCTGGACACTGACAACCCATCAGGAGCAGCTGCTGCCTGTAATGCTGCTAAGGCAGCCCAGACGTCTAAGACTAGCATAGGCCTAAATTTGATTTTGTCCCCAAACATACCTTTTTCCATATTGGGACAGATGCTTTTAAGGTATCGATGCAGTACGTTACAGCTTCAAGGGATTCTTTTCTGTGTGGAGAGGAGACTGCAATAATTACACTTGCTTCAGTTATTGGAACCACACTAGGGAGAGAAGAGGAACAACAGCAGCTTTAGCTAACACTTTACATCAAGAGCACCCAAAAGTTGTAGCCATGTCACGTCAGTATTCTGGCCACATGCTCTCCTGACTCATTCATACTGACCAAGTGTCAAACCACATCTAAAAGATCATACACTTTTTAAAAGAAAGAAAACCACAACCAAAATTAGTACCAGATGTTAGAATTCTACGCTTTAGAATAAATAAACCCACCAGACACAGGCTTTTTTTCTTCCTTTTTTTTTTTTAATTAAGCCTATGGAATTAAGATGGGGAAATTGTTAACTTGTAACAATTCATAGGAAATTCACTGGAAGCTGGCTTAATAATGAACAATAACAAGTTAGAACAGCCAGTTACCTAAAAACCTAAGAAATCATCTCAGTTTGCACAAGCATTTGTGAAAGAAGAAATTAAGTGCCTCACACTATGCAGATCTTGCAATGAAACCAAATTTTTTATAAATTCTGATTTAAGATTCTGAAGTTTCCTACTTCGTGTGTTGTGTTAAACTTAACAGAAGCACGAGGTTTTGTGTTTCTCCTTGCAACTGTAGCATTTCCAAAACCTGCCTCCCAATCATTCCTCTATAGTAAGACTCCTTCACATAGTCCATTGGAAGAAATCTCAGCCTAAATGCTGCCCTCATGACAGCCACCCTCTTTGCTGACTATAGAGGAAATCAAGGGAAACTACCCCTCAGGCCTTGTATCTTACTCTTTGCAATCACATCACAAGTTCCTTTCTGCAAATCCTGCTAGTTTCAGTGAGAAATCTTCCCTGAACTGGGAAGGTCAAAGAGTATGTCAGACACTAGTATTCCATGTTTTGAATTGAAAGGAAAATGCTTATCCAAGACTCAAGGAAAAACAGGAAGTTCTCCCACAAGCACGGCTGGCAGCTCCTATGCCCCAGAGCCTAAGCTTTCAGACTTTTTGTAGTATAAACAGACTTAAATCTGACAATAACAACAACAACAACAAAAAATCTTACATCTGACAACAACATTCTGCAGCCCCTCAACAGGAGAGAGAAGAAACAATGAAGTGCTGCCAACTTCACACCTTTTAAAAATAAAGAACAAAATAAACCAACAGCCTCCCCTTCCCTGGAGTGAAATATCTCCCCAGTTTCAAAACATCACATCAGCATCAAAGATCCTGCCAGGGTAAGTGTGGACTCCAGCAAACCCTACCAATAAACACATTTTTGAAAACAAAATTTTTGATACGTAACTCCAGAGCAAGACCTTGATCCTGCAGGCAGCTTTGCTGCACTATGGTTTCTAAACACTCCTACAGGTTCTGCAACTACGTAAGCACAGCCATGCAACAGACAAGGATTGATACTCCAGCTGCAGAAGAATGGGGTCTGGACATACATACCCAACTCTATGGTACATTGCAATATGTTTGACTGAAGGCCATTTCTGTCTAACATCTCTGCAGATTTTCTTTATTTCAGTCTCTGCCATTGAAGAATATGCTTCATATTCTAAGCGAATCACTTTTCTTCCTTCAAAATTATTTCTTGTAGTACCTAAACAAAAATTATTTATCAACTAAAAGCACTGAGTAAATGAATACATATTGCATCTTTATATTAATATGGAATAAAAACCCAGGATCTCTTGCTATGGTCAAGGTCAGCACTGTGCAAATATAAACAACCTCCCCTAATCATAGCTGCATAATGAAATTATTTGAACAAGGTAAATCTTTACTATAAAAGGAAGAATTCAGTTTACACATTACACACGTCTGCAGCCCATAATGCCCAAGGCTGGGACATCTTCTGTGAACTGCTAAGGTGCTATAATGGCATTTGCCCATGTAATTTTTAAACGCCCAGTATTTAGGAGCCTATTAGCACTAAGGTTTAAACAAAAGCAGTTTCATATGTGTGCCATGTACATTAAGCACATGACAGAGCTACCAGCCTGACCTTCACCAGCCCATTGGTAAAATACTACTTCACTTTCAACTAAGACCTGAGTTACAGGACCTCGCATACAGGTGTGGACATGTGGTCAGCACAGCCACAATATTCCATTTCCCACCCTGAACAAGTTGTATTCCAGAGGATAGGAGAACAACTCCTAGGCAGTTCTGTACTCCAGAGCTGCTCTTCTGTTCAGTCCTACAATAGCCGTAACAGTCAGAAAGCTTCACACCACTTTAGCCCACTGCAGCTATTTAAGAGCTAGTCTTGCTCTAATAGTACAGAACCTGTTTTCTAAACATCCTGTGCTTAGACCAGGAACTGATTTATTTGAGAACTGCAAGTCTGGGATGTGGACAACCTAGGTTCCATTTATTAGACTATTAACATATCCAGAGACCTAACTCACAAACATTAAACTCACCAATGAACAGAGACACTGCCCCACAGGATGGTGAAACAACCAGCTCTGACACTTCATCTACAGAGAGCTTTTCAGACTTGAGCTTGATAAAATCTTTTGGCACATCTTCAATTTCTTCCATATTGCACTAGAAAAATTGAAACCAAACAGACTCTGTTGTTGTTCCTGGAGATACCAGCACCACCCAACTTCTTTTTATCCAGTGCTGATGCCCCAATTTATGCATAACACAGGCACTATCTATTTGCTCAAGAGACCAGTCTACATGTGAAATTCACTTCTCAGCAGCCTCACTGAAAGAATATTAACTGCAAGTAACAAGCAATGATTTGGTTTTATTGCATACATATATCTTTCTGACAGGAAAGTCTGGTATAGTGGAATGCAACTATAATTAGCCGAGGCCCTGGTTTAACAGCACTCTGTAGTGCTGTTGAATCTGTGGTGATATTGTCAGTCTCTCCTACTTATCTTATCAAATCAAACAGTTTAAAACAGAGATTCCTGATAAACATGGATTAGCTTTAATCTTAAAGTTGAGTTGAGAATGCTCCCAGAACATTCAGGACATCATATGCTCAGTGTGTTACAGGCACACAGGAGATACTTATTACTTTTCTGAGTAGAAACCAGTCATCATATCACCTAAGAATGAGAAGTATTTTGATCAGCAGCAATGGAATAAGCTGCAATGAATAGATGGACTGGCACTGAAAAGCAGGCAAAGAAATGAAGCTATTCTAAGGACACCTTTTCAACAGCAACAAACTAAGAAAATTTCTAAGCAGAAGTCAATTATTTTTACTATATTATCTTTTCTGTTAATAAGTGGGAGGAAATTTTTCATTATCATCTTATTTAGGCAAGCCAAGTTTCCACTGGTAGGAAGAAACAACCAGGAAACAGTCACAAGACCTAAACCCAGATTCAAAGCAATGCCTGACCTCTCTGGCAAGTGTCTTCCATTTACTGCATACGTGTTAATCATTTACTGGTGCACTGGCTTATAGTTTCTGCCCAGCACAACTGCACTCTTCAGCTGGAAACACAAGTTGGGCTCTCTCAAAAGAGTACTGGGGTGGAGGGAGAGAATTGCAATCACATCTTCGGACCTAAACAAGAAAAGGTTCTTGTAACATCACACAGAATTCATGAGGCATTTTAGCACAGGACTGCACTCCACAGGAAACTAGGCAATAAGCAATACCTACCAAACAGAACCTGAGCAGGTTCAGCCTCCACTAATTGGTGGGATGATGGCAACCTCGTCTCCAGGCTGCAAGACCAGCACCTGATCTCCAAGAAGCACGTACTCCTGCCGAACAGCAAATACCACTTGATCCCGGATGACAGCAAGCCTGAGGGGGATTGGCAAGAGCACAAATAGGTTTCTAAACAATGTTTGCTTTTAACCATGAGATTTCATTAAACAGCAAACTGGTGCACATTCTAGGGCAGCTGAAGTAAAAATCACTGAGATTTACACAACTTTGCTTCCAAGACACTGTCAAAAATACAACAAACACACACCTCCTAAACTTGGATTTTCCTGTAATGGCTAAGAAGAAATGAGATCAGTATAATTTTCAGAAATTGGGAATTGGATGTGTCATAGGCCTATGTCAGAACAAACCAATGCATACCAGACCCAGAAGCAAACAACAAAAAAGTTGGTAACTCAAGAGCCAGCAACCATTCAATTTGGGATTAGAAGGAAATACTGTCTTGATGAAGTCTGACTGGACTGGAACAATTTTTCTACACACCAAGAAGCATTATGGTATGCTGTTCATGAGATCTCATGAAGATTCAGTGGTCAGAGTTGCTTCTCTTATTGTGTGTGCTCAGACTTTATGAGGCTTTCGGTCTTTTGTACTTACAGGTCTGAAATCTGCTATTGATAAGGAGTGGCCACAGAACTGAGAGCAGATGTGATGTGTCTTCCAGCAGATCTTCTACATATTTTTTTATGTGATACATATTTTTATTTACTGCTGTGGGAGTCCATAGAATTGGATATCATGAGGCAGGGAATAACTTCCATGACTAAGTGCAATTACATAGGAACCATGAGGTCCATAGCACTAAGACAGCAGAAAAAATAATTGCCTGTTTCTTCAGATGGTGCAGGCATGATAGCAGCTCTCATCTGAGACTACAAAATCTGGCACAGCCAGCTCAGCTGTATTGCCTAGAAGTAAGTAAGCAGACCAAAAGAGTACGAGTAAAAATCATCTTGCTTCCTACCAGCCAGATAGACAAAAGTAGTCAAGGCACAGGCTGACCAAAACACAGTAGCACTGATTCAGAGAACAGACTGAAAGGAGGGATTGTATGAAAGCAAAGCAAGCCACTAAAGAACTGTGCACAACCATGAAACTGAAGTGCCCATTAGAAGGATGGGCTCTAATTAAAGTCCCTTGCAAGCTAATTAGTTGGGGAAAATGGGTGGAACAGAAAAGCACTGTCAAGTATACTCAAGCTGCAATTTGAATATCCATTAGCAATGTGAATAGAAGTCTGTGGTCAATGCCCTCCAATTATATTGAGTTTTTCCAGAAAAGCTAGGAACAGAAGCATTTTTCAAGAAGGCCGCTGTGAAGTAACTGCAAATGCAAATTGTACTGCCCCAAGTCATCATTCATAAAAGGACAAAATTGACAAATTACGGCAAAACAACCAACGGTGCTGCTGCTGCTTCTGTCATTGACGAAAAGGCTGCAAAGTAAAATATACACATTCCCTACTGCCTCTCGCACCCAAACACACTATTTCAATTCTCTGTGAGGAAAAGGTCCTGGTCTAGCGTTTTGTGAAGAGTTTCTCACATGGTAACAGACACCAATGTCAAATAGTTCTTTTTCTTCATAGTGTTTGAAAGTATTTTACTAAAGAAAGGTTGTGCCTAAAGGAAGACTTGTACACCTAAGTCCAAAGTTATGGAAATTCCAGAGCACTGAGCACTAAATCCTGAGGACTATAACCTCTCTTATACCTTTCTTTTTTTTTTACCCCCTTCTATCCCTCCAAAATGGTGTTGCACTTTTGCCCATCAGACTCGCTCTTGAAAGGACTGAGCACCTTCCCTCAGCTTTAAACAGAGGGGACATTTCTGTTGACACCCCCTAGAGCACCAATGCCCTTACAGCACACAAAGTGCTTTCTCAGGACTAGATTCCTTATGAAATGCAACCAGCAGTGGTGTGGGCCTTCTTCAGAGCATTGAAGTGGCTGAACAGAAGGCTGTGTCAGGGCTGAGTGCCTGGAAGCCTGTAGTGACTTCAGTTCCCTTCCTGGCCTGCGTTGCATAGTGCGCCATAGGCTCAGACCAATGGCTTACAGTACACTTAATCACAGAATCAATTAAGTTTGAAAAGCACTCTGAGATCAAGTTCAACCTATGACTGAACATCACCATGTCAACTAGACCATGGCACAAAGTCCAGTCTTTCCTTATAAGCCTTCAAGGACAGTGACTCCACCACCTCCTGGACAGCCCATTCCAATGTCTAAGCATCTTTTCAAAGAAGAACTTCTTCCCAATGTCTAACCTAAGCAATTGGAAACACCTGCATACTATCATTTATTTCCTATTTATTGTCCTGGCTGTGCTTGATCCCTCCTTGCAACAACTCACCTTCTCCACAGACTAATAACCTGCTGGTTTTCAGGTTACCACATCACAGCCCTCCTGGACAATGGGCCCCGCGTACCTCTCAGGCCCAGTTTTGGGTACATGTCCTGCACCTGGGTTTCCTTGTGTATACATAAAGCTATAACACTTCCAGCTGTGCAAAACATAAAACACTTGGTACAGGCTACCAAAAGAAGGTAACATCACTGTTTGTGTGCTGTCGAAGTACTGCTATGTGTTCCAGTTCAACGCTAAACACCGAATTTGTATTTAAAAAAAAAATATAAAATGCAACCACGTTTGCGCACCTCAAGCGTAACTTGCTGCATACCTGGGGTGGACCTTGACGATCTCCTCCCAGAGCTGCAGAGAGGTGATCTCCCGTGGCACCGAGAGGGTCTCGCAGCGCAGCCCCGCCAGCTCCGCGCTCCTGGCGAAATACAGCACGGAGACCTGCCCGGGGAACCAACAGCGCTCAGGGCCGCGCCGCCTGCCCAGAAAACCGCTCCCAAAGCACCAGCACATTGGTACCGGAACCAGAGCGTCAAGAAAAGCTTTCCCAGGCTTTTCTCGATGCCGATCGGCTCTGCCGCATCTCTCCTGCCCCGGCTGTCAGGACAGCGGGTGAAAGGCGGAGAAGGCGGGGAGCGGTGAGTNAGCCCCGCGGGCAGTTCCTGCTGTCGGGTCCGGCAGCGCCGGTTCCTTCCCGCACGGGTGGTGCCGAAGGTGGGAGAAGCCGCGGCTTTGCCCCAGAACTCACGGTGCGGTGTTGGGGATGGCACTTTACAAGCCGGATTTGTGAATAGGGGCGGGTAGGGGGACTCGCAGCCCCGCGCCCATCGGGATTGCAGATCTTCGCAAACATTACGCGTCCAGAGCTTTGCACGTGTTAAACATCTACTGAATGCACAGGACGGGTATAGTTGGCGTGTAAAAGCCACGGATCCGTTTCAATGCTGAGACAGGATTTCAGGACTAGGGCCTGTTTCACCTCTGCCTGCAGCAACTGAGCATGGAAGGACAGCAGGGTGGGAGAGTGCTGGCTCTCACCGGGGAGGGGAGAGTGATAGGGGGTGTGTAGAAAGTGCTGCCGAGAGACTCACAGCAGTTGTTCCACACGGCATAACTGTGCGCCAAAACTATTCCTTGTGGGTGGCCAGGGTTATTTCTTTAGTGTTTGTCTGGTGACACTCGTAACCTCACAACAGTAATGGAAGAGCTCCTCCAGGTCGTCCAGACAAACCAGGGGCAAGTCCACAGTCGTTACCGCTGTGCAGAAAATCACGCTGCCAAAGGCCAGTGTCCACAAACGAGACAGAGGAGTCCTGCAAAAATCAATTTTACGCAAAACTAGGGAGATTTCACAGAGGCGTACCTATCTAGGGTCTCCAGTTTTTAGCAGACCCAGCCTCCACTTATTCTAAACACCGTCCTACTTTTCCCATTGGGTGACGTACTAGGAAGATACAATTTTCAGATCCACATACTACATATTTGCTCTCCAACATGTACCCCCACACCCATTCTTCCAGAACCTGATTGGTTCTTTCATGTTATCTAGTCGTTTGCAAAGACGTGCACACTCCTTTCTCCTATCATCAGTGTCATACAGTTTATGGTGAGTCATTGTGATCTGAGCTGGTGGTCATTATATTGTTTAGGTTGGAAAAGACCTCTGAGATCATCGAGTCCAATTCTTACCCCAGCACCACTGTTTTCACCACTAGACCATATCCCTGGGTGCCACATCCACAGATCTTTTGAACCATTCCAGGGCCAGTGATTCCACCACTTTCCGAAGCAGCCCGTTCGAATGACTCATCAGTGAAGTAATTGTTTCTTATATACAAACTGAACCTCCCCTGGTGCAGCTTGAGGCCATTTGCTCTTGTACTATTGCTTGTTACTTGGGAGAAGATGCTGACCCTCACCTGGCCACAGCCTCTTTTCAGGCAGTTGTGGATAGTGGTAAGGTCTCTCCTAAGCCTCCTTTTCTCCAGGATAAACACCCCCAGGGCCCTCAGCTGCTCCTCACAGGACTGGTGCTCCACACCCATCACCAGCTGTGTTGCTCGTCTCTGGAAAAGAACATCAGTCATTGCTGGATGCAATACTGTCAAAAAAAAAAGCCCTCAAATGAAGAACTAAAAAGATGGCTGAGAAAGACCTTTCTGCGTAATAATTCTTGCCTCTGCATTACAAATACAATGAAAGTTAAAGTGATTACGTTTTCCAAAAAGTGTGTGATAGAAACACAATCATTTCTGCAGAGCAATTGTATTGCACCAGTTACCCAGTACATTGTGTCTTAATCCTCTGCTGTGAGGAACAAATAAGCTACTTTTTAAAACTGTGTTCTTTTGTGAATGATTAACTAGTGTTACAAATTGAACTCTGCTAAACACAGCATGTGTCAAGTGAATAAAAAATTGCTTTCTTTTTTCTCTGGGCTGAGTAATTTTGGATCTATGCATCTTAAATGGAATAAATCACTTCGACATGGCATGCATGACCCAGCCAGTAGCTAGCAAGTGGCTGGCACATTTTTCCCATGCAAAAGGTGTACCATAGGTGTTAAACTGAAGTGCAGGAGTGCTGCCTCAGCTGGTGAAAATTAGCCTCTCAGCCCAGAAAACAGTGAGCTTTGAAGGGTTTGTCTGTACATTTAGGGTTAAGGCAACTATGGAATGAGGAGAGAAGGGTAACTGGCAGTGAATTTCTGGATTTTCTTTCTTTGAGCTCCAAGAAATAACTCACCTAAACCAATTCTTGAATATTTTTCAAAGTCTTCAGCTCTGCATTGTATGATTTAGTTAAATGCAGATTCTGTGCCTAGAAAGCAGAGGAATAGAGTATGATCTATAACTCTTAATGATCTATTAACTATGTTCTAGAACAGCTAAGAAATGGCTAGAAGTTCTTAATCAAAACCAGGAATTAAAATGAGGTATAGTATTAGTGGCTAAAACAAAATTCTCCCTAAATACCTTTTTATTCTGGAAGTCTTATCTTCCAGGGACATCAGCCTCAGCAAGAGATGGGACAACTACACTGCTAGGTTTGCAAGAATAAGTTTTATCTAGATTGATTTTGTTTGATTGTTTGATTTTTTGGCTTGTTTGGTGGTTTTTGGGGGAGAGTATGGGTACCTACATAAGATTAAAAAAGAGATAATTTTATAGCTCTGCAGGAGATATGTTAGCTCTGTAGAGACCAGGCTTCAAAACTATCCGTTATATAGACCAGCTCAATGTGATGTTCTCTTAAAATATTTCCTGTTCTATATCCTTCTTTCAGGCACCACTTCCTGAAACTTTTGGGTTGGAATATGGGTATCTACAATACGGCATCTAGTTCTGTTGCTTATTGAGTCCATTATTTTCAATTAATTCTTGTCCTAAGCAGTGGGGCCTTTGCTGTAGCAGAAAGGTATGTATGTATTCTCCCACACCAATACGTACATTAGGCAAAATGTAGTATATGTACAGTTTCAGAATGTATTTCTTTCAGATGTATTCAATTTCAAAAAAGTTATGTTATGAAGTCCTCCAAAACAGGTATTTCCTATTCCACTTTCCAACTTTTCTTTGTTTTAATAATGCTTAATACTGAAAAAGTGCAAATTTTCCTGTATGTGTGGGATTTCCTTCCACTACCCAAACAGCAGCTTAAAGAAGTTCCGTTCTAAGGAATCGTAGATGGGGATGTTTTCCCTACTTATTTCTTTCTTACTTACCATCAGCAAACTTCGAACATTTAGATGTAGCTGGAGTATGCTCAGACACTATGCTTATAGTCCAAAGCACTGATTCTGCATGTGATGTTGAATAGAGAGAACCACAGCAAAGTCAGCAATACTTAAATGGATACAGTAGTCTGCCTGCTAGTCCTAAGCTAATTTTATAACAACCTATTACAAGAATTTCTGTAAAATATGACTGGATGCACTGGGAAAACCAAAGAGGATTGAACTGGAGACATGTTACTAATCTTTAATTCTTTCTACCAATGATTTACCTAATGTCACTGCAGAAAAAAAGTCTCTGTAGGACTGCACAAGATTGTGATTGTCTAATTTCTAGCAGATTTTCTGTTTCCTTTTGTTTTCATTTTAGACATTTTCTCAGAACTGTTTGATATAAATCATAAGTTGCTGCTCTGAAATTCAGATTTATACTTGGGAAATCTTCAGAGAATGTTTATTATTCCAGTTTTGTTGTGAAGAATTTAGGCCATGTTGATGGCAGACTTGAGTGCTCTTTTTTTTTCTTTTTTTT
>VWZS01005308.1:3944-20891 GCA_013397075.1 Rhabdornis inornatus | reverse complement strand
CCAAAATCCTGCACAGATGTCTAACCCCAAATCTGGCAACCCCCAAAATCCTGCAGGGATCTCCAGTCCCAAATTTGGCACCCCCAAAATCCTGCACAGATGTCTAACCCCAAATCTGGCACTCCCCAAAATCCTGCAAGGATTGTCCAGCCCCAAATATGACACCCCCCTAGTCCTGCACAGATGCCCACCCCCAAGTCTGGCACCCCCAAAATCCTGCACGGAACCCTCAGAGCCCCTCACAGCTTTGTCACCATTTGTCACCTCCCAACCTGGCACATCTGAGCAGGAGGAGCCAAGGAGGGGCATTTTTGGCTTTCCCAGAGATATTATCTGACAACATTACAAAAAAAACCAAAACAAACAAACAACAAACAACAAACAACAAACAACAAAAAACCAAAAACAAAAACAAAAAAAAAACAAAAAAACAAAACAAAACAAAAAAAACCCCAAAAAACCCAAAAAACAAAACAAAAAAAACCCCCCAAAAAAACAACAACAACAAAAAAAAAAAACAAAAACAAAAAACAAACAAAAAAAAAACCAAAAAAACCCCAGCAAACCCTCACCTGTTCAAGCTGTGCATGGAAAGAGTTTCTGAACCCATTTTCTAATTGCTCTCTGTCATTAAGAAGGATCAAAGTGAGGCTGAGCCATTTGAAAATGTGTCTGGAGCCAGAGCCCATGAGTTTTGTCTCCTAACAGACATTTAATAGTGGCTGATTAATATGAAAGTGCTGCTTCCTTCAAATATCAATATTAACTTGAACTTTGCCTTAAGTAAGCTGGAGCCTATGTTTGAAAAAGTAATGTGTTAAATAAAAACCAGTTATTCCCTGCTGGATCTTTTTCTTTGGACTCTTTTTTGTTCCTGGCCCTCAGGTAAGGAGCTGAGCTCGTTTCTCTGCCCAGGGATGCACAAAGGGAGCTGGAAGTCCTGGGATTCCCAATTCCTGAGGCAAGCACTGGGATAAGAACACCCAGGAATGGTTGGGCACCGGTGATTAACTGAGCTGCTTCATCACCAACCACGCTGGATCCAAAAAAAAACCACTGTAAATATTCCATCAGGAGAGAAATGACCCCAATAAAGAGTTTGCTGAGCTGCCTGCCAGGGAAAGCTGCATTTCTGTGGTTCCTGGTTTTATTTTTTTTTTTTCTGTGGTGCTGGATTTTATTCCCTTTTCCTGCCCCATCCCAGGATCCTCGCTGGGTGCTGCTGGTTCCTTGGTTGTGGGATATTTTTTCTCTGTTATTAATGAACTGCCAAGCCTGAAAATAAAACTGAACCTGGGTGTATCTGCATGGAAAAGAGCTGCTTTTAATTGGCTTTAGGTTGCTCAGTTTGTTGGGAGGAAAAACTCCAAACCCTTCATCTTCCAAGGAAAAGAGTTGCAGGGAAATATGGGAAAAGGGGAGGAAAAATTAGCTTGGACCACTTCAAGGGGGTAAAATAAAATGGATTCCTGTGTGGGAATGAATCCCCCAGGCTGGATCTTGGTGGCTGTGGTGTGGTCAGAGGAGCCTGGGCAGGTTCCTGCAGGATTTAGGGATGAATCCCAAGGCTGGGACAGCTCAGCATTGGCAGCACTTCCCAGGAAAACAGGGATTGAACTTCCAGAATAAAGCCTGCAGGGAATAAACAACTCACTCCTGATTCCTGGCTGAGGGGAAGGGCAGGGTGGCTCCTGCAGCCTCTCTGGAGCGTTTCAGGAGATTAAGTTTGCTGCCAAAATGGACATCAGACTAATTTGGGAAGGAATTGGGAGCTCTGCTCTAAGGATCTGTGTGGAAAGAAGAGGTTTCATTCCACTTCCTTGGATTCTTCCACAGCAAAGCCAGGAAAACACCTGGAGAGGGAAGATCCTGCTCAGGTGGGAGGGCAAGGTCAGCCCCAGCTGATCCAGGGCAACAAATCCCCCTCCTCACTCCAAATTCCCTCCAGTTCTGTACAAGGAGCACTGAGATGGTCCCAGAGAAATTCCCAAGCACAGGGAAAAGCTTTTTGTCCCATCAGGGCCTGGGGAGAGCAGCCACAAACAGGGGCTCAGAAACCAAATATTCCCAAATCCCAGAGCAGCTGAGGTCACCTGGCCAAGCCCTGCGCAGGCAGAGTCACCTGGAGCAGGTTTCCACATCCAGGTGGAGTTTGGGAATCTCCAAGGATGGGAACATCATAACCTCTCTTGGAACTCCAAGTGTTCAATGCCTTTCCCAATAAAATCTTCTCACATGAGAGAAAATTCCTGAATTTCCATGTGTGCCTGCTGCCTCTTGGCCTGGCACTGGGAGCACTGGGAGCACTGGGAACACAAAGCTCCCACCAGCCCATTTCTCCAGTCTGTGGATGCCCCTCTGAGGGACAATTTGTCCACCAGGTGTTTTATGGATTTATGGAATGGTTTGGGGTGGAAGGGACCTTAAACCTCATCCCATTCCAACCCCTGCCATGGCAGGGACACCTCCCACTGTCCCAGGATGATCCAACTTGGTATTGGACAATTCCAGGGATCCAGGAGCAGCCACAGCTGCTCTGGGCACCCTGTGCCAGGCAGGAATTTCATCCCCATATCCCATCTAAATTTCCCATTTTCTGGTTAAATCCATTTCCTTTTCCTTGATGAACAAGATCCTCTGTCCCCCTGCTGTCCCAGTTCCTCCCAGTCACAGACAGGACACACTGGAGATGTTTTCTCCCTGCACAACTATTCCAGGGCTCCCAGTGGTGGATTCCTGCTGGAGCTGGGAGTGCTGTGATCCCCCTCCAAGGAGCTGGGGTGTTTATCCAGGTTTGCTGGGTTCAAAACCACAGGGAGCAGCCGCCTGGAGCTGCCTGCAGAGCCCAGCCTGTGATTCCCACAGGAATTTTGGGACAAACCCAGCCCAGTCTGGCTCTAAACCAGTCTGGTGACAACCCTGTGGGATCTCCGGAGCCTGGGAAATCTCATGGCTGCCATGCAAAGGCAGAAGATGCAAATCCACAGCCAGAGGAGCAGGAGATGGGAGTTCAGTGAGGGATTCCTGTGCCTGGAGAAGGAATTCTGCAGGTCTGGAGCCTCTTCTGCACTCAGGGCATGGATTGGGCCCTCGTGTCTCTCCTGGGTCAAGGTGGGAAGAGCCTGGGACAGGATGTGATTCCTCATGGGAATGAGGATGAAGCAGCACAAGAGCTTCAGGAGTCTGGAGGGGACACACCCAGGAGGCACCAGGACATTCCAGAGGAATCCCTGCAGGCTGGATTCCAGCCCCTGGAGCTGTGGGGACACAAATGCCAGCGCAGGGTGAGGGGAACGTGCCCTGGGTGCTGTTGGCTGGCACGGGAGCAGCAATTGGAGCGTGTCAATAACAAACCAGCAGAGCATTGCCAGCAGAAAATGGCATTTCAATGGCATTTTGTTGGAATAAAGGATTTCCACGGGAATACATTGGTTTCAAGGAAAATTTAATTTGGGGGAAAGAAAGGGAACAAAAAAAAAGGGAGAGAAGACATTTTGTGAGCTGTGAAAGCTCTCACACCTCTCTTGCAGTGAATATTTCATTTGTTACCCCACAATTGACTTTATTTCCCAGCTCATTCACCACCCTGCAATTATGGAATTTGATGGAAGTGCTTTGCTCCGATCCAGCCTCGACTCCTGGCAGCTTTTGCCAGATTGGAACTTGCAGCAGAGCCAGGTATTTCTGGGGGAGCTGGTTTCAGATGGAAACATTGCTGGGAATGGCAATTCCCTGGAGCTGAGCTGTGCTGTGGCAGCAGATCGAGGCCTCCAGACATCCCAAGCCTTTATCCAACCACAGAATCACGGAATTAACCAGGTTGGAAAAGACCTTTGAGATCATCAAGTCCTTCCTTCCTTCCTTCCTTCCTTCCTTCCTTCCTTCCTTCTTGGAATCCTTCCTTCCTGGAATCCTTCCTTCCTGGAATCCTTCCTTCCTGGAATCCTTCCTTCCTGAAATCTTTCCTTCCTGGAATTCTTCCTGGAATCCTTCCTTCCTGGAATCCTTCCTGGAATCCTTCCTTCCTTCCTGGAATCCTTCCTTCCTGGAATCCTTCCTGGAATCCTTCCTGGAATCCTTCCTTCCTTTCCAGGGATGGATTGAGTGTTTCTCCACTGCCCTTCTGGGTGCTTCCACAAGATTTTTAGGGAGATAAAAATCAGCCCCAACCAAGCCAAGGTGTCCATGAACACCACAGAGGTCAGTGGGATCCCAAATCTCATCCCAGGAAAGCGGACAACGACTCTGGATTTTAAACCTTGACTGGGAGGAAGGGCAGCCGACGTATCTTGGCCATCAGGATTAGGATAAGGGGATTGTGGCACCTGCTCGGCTCTCTGAACATCAAAGGCTCGTGGCACTCGTATTTTCGGATGTATCCCAGAGTAATTAAGCAAATCAACTTTAAAAGAAAGGAATTTCCTTGCTGGAAAAGCCCAGCCACCATCCCTGATGGGAGATTCAGGCTCCTGCTCCAGCCCGGTCCTGCTGGGTGTTTTCACAGCCAGAATTCCTGCAGGGATGGCAGCAGGATGGGTGGATGATGCTGGAGCCCCTCTGGCCACATCCAAGACACAGAGCAAACCTGCCAGGAGCAGCCCCTGGTGATGGAAAAGCAAATGTTGGGAAGGCCTGGGATCAGGATGAGCTCTCCATCACTTCCTGGAGCAGGAAGATGGCAATGCCAGGACCTGCTGCTCTGCTGAAGCCTTTCCAGTGGTTACTGGGATTCAGGATTCATCCCTAGGCTGGGAAAACAGCTTTTTCCTGGATAATTCCTGCTTTCCAGCCGGGCTTGCAGCACCTAGAGGCAGCGTCCTGCTGGGCTCTTTGTGACTGACTGCGCCACCCACTTCCCCAGGAACGGGAATTTTGGGGCTTTAACGAGCGAGCCGAGCCCTGGAAATTGCTTGTGGAGTATTGATTGGTGTCCAGGCTGCAAGGAAAAGGGATTTTCAGTCAATAGCTGGGAGATGTCGGGGCTGTGGGACTGATCTGAAGGCAGCACAGAAATGGGAATTATTCCTCCGGTTTTGTTTGGGGATTTTGTTTCCTTTCCATTGAGTCTCAGCTAACATTTACAGGAGTCCAGCCTGAACGCTGCTGCTGAGGGGGAGGTGTGGAAAAGCAGCACAGCTACACCTGAAACAGAAAAAAAATGGGAATTTTCTCATCCTGTGTACCCAAATGACATCTGGAGGTGCCTGGAGATAACAGGTTCTTCCTTCTATGCCCAGCAAGAGCAGACTGGTGCAACTGGTACCCAGGGAGCAATCCCTGCATCCCTCCCTCAGGAATGAGTCGTGGATCATGTCCAGCTCCTTCCAGAGCTCTGCCTCACTCCAGTTAGGCAGGAAAAATGTGTGGAAATGAAAGGAGCTGTGTGGAATTTCCAGCAGCTGGGAACTTCCCTGCTCTGCTCCCAAGGTGGTTGAATTCCAATCGATCTGGGGATGTGGAGCTCACTCTCACTCTGCACATCTTCACTCGACGCCTCCCAAAATGTTTTGGTGCTGTTGGTGTGCCCGTGGTTCCTGTGGGAATGGCAGGGACAGGGAAGGGGCTCAGTGTCCCTGGAGGGAACATTCCCAGCTCCTGTTGGGGTTTCCAGCTGAGCATTCCCACTTCTGCCCGGCCATTTTGTGCTTTTTTTAGGATCTGCTTTGAGTTCCCAGCAGCGATTCTCCTCCAGGATTGGCTGGCATTTCATCCCAGAGGCCATGGAAAAACAGGGACACACAAAAAATAGGGACAGACAGCAGGACAGAGCCAGATCTGCCATGAACAGGCAATTCCCAACACCACAGCCAGCAGCTCTTCCTTGGGATCTGGATTAGGGAGTTCAGGCAGAGCCAGCCAGCTTTTCCTGCCTCCAAGCCTGCATCCCACAGGGATCCTGTGGGATTTCGGAGTCCCTTTGGAACTCTGACCCAGCTCTGTGACCCCTGGAGCCATCAGCAGGGATGGGTTGTAGGATCCAGAGCAGCTTTGCTCCAGCAGTTCCCAGCATTCCCAGAAAATCTGAGTTCCCTGAAGCTCCTCCAGGGCTGGCCTGGAGACCCCACCCCTCAAATTGTGCTGGTCAGGATTTCCCCTGGAATATCCACACCACCATCCCTCAGGAGTGACTGGGGGTGGCTCCTCCGCCTGGAAATGCCTTTTCCCAAATCATCCCGGGCTGCTTTTGGATTCTCATTTCCCCGTGCTGCTGTGTGGATTTGCCTTTTCCCAAAGCATCCTGGTAATGCCTTGGGTTTTAGATTTTATATTTTCCAGAATCTCTGCTGCTCAGTGTGTAACTCTGAAACTTCACATTAGGTGTTAGTGAGTTCTCTTCACAGGGGAGTCAGACAAAACAATTCCTTTCTAGCTGGAGAATCCAGGACAACTGGGACCCAAAAAGCAGAAACAACAGCGAGGGAAAGGGGGCAAGCCAGGGGCTGAGACTTCATAGCCTGGGGCTGTGGGTGGATCATTGACCCCAATGTGTAGATGAACCAAAACTTATAAAAGTGTAAAACTCGTGACCAGGATCCATCTGGGATTGGATTTGGGTGTAGCCCTGGCTGGGCTCTTGCAGTGCCCAAGGTGAATCCTTTCAATAAATACTGATTTTATTCCTTTCAATAAATATAGAATTTATTCCTTTTGCTCTGTCTGGTCTCTGTTCCAGCTCAGCCTTTCCAGGCATCCTGGGCTGGTTTTGGGAAGGTGATTCCCATTTGCTGGTGCTGCTGTGTGGATTTGCTGCTCACACCTCGAGGCATTTCCAGCCTCTGCAGCTCCCAGAGCCTTTCTGCAGCACCCAAAGTCTTCCCGAGGAGCAGCCAGGCATTCCAGCTCGCTGCCAGCCATCCCTGGGATGAGATGGAAAGAAGGGAGGAAGCTTGGGAGCACCTCTCCCTCCCTGAGCCAGGCTGCCAGGGCAGCCTTCAGTGAAATATCAATAACTCCTGGCTATCAAAAAAATAAATCCAGCCCAAAAGTGCCAATTCCTGGCCTGCACGTGCACCCCCCGGCTCCCCCTCAGCCCCACGATCGATCTCTGTTTAATTAAACCCTGGCAATGACTCTCACGTGGGGGCAATTCTGCTGACTCGGCCACTCGGGGATTTTTATGCATCTCTTTCTGCTTTGCTTTTCCATTAACTTATTTTTCCCTTTGTAATAAGGGCTTGTCAGTGTAATTTATCCAGCGGCGCAGGAAGCACGGCCAGCCCGGGGAGCCATTCACAGCTTGCCAGGGATAAACACAATTACACATTTTTAAATGTCAGCCTTCAGGAGAAGGAATGAAAAAGGTAAACTCTAAAAATTGCAGAGAGAGAGCCACAGAGAGAGAGCTGCTCTCTCTTTGAGGAACTTCCACATCCACGGGCATGTCCTGCATCTCTGGGATGCTGAGGAACAAAGGGAAGGCCTGGAGGAATCCACAGGAAGCGGCAGCAGCTCTCGTGCTTTGCTGTGGAGGGTTTTCAGAAGCAGCTGCTGAAGTGTGGTGGCCTGGCAAGTGTCCCCTCCTTGTCACCCACTGCAGATGCACGGGGAGAGCCCTGCTGCACCCTGCTCATCCCCCAGCAGCTGCTTTGATCTCGCTGCCATGAGAAGAGGAGAGTTCAGCTGGATTAAACGAGAGCCACTTACATAATCTGTTTAAAATTCCAGCGGCACATACCCAGGGAAAGGCAGGAGAAGAGCAGCCACTGACTCAGGGAGCTCTGCTGCTGCTTCCCCGCTCCTGCTGGGCTTGGGGCTGGGTGGGGACACCCCCAGGTGACAGCGTGACAGCCACCGTGGCACTGAGCCACCCTGGAGATCTGCTGGAAAAGGAGGAAAGCTGGGATGGAGAGAGGAGCCTCGTACTCAGCAGGCTCTACTAACGAGCAGCAGTTTGGGTTCTATCAAAAGCCACTTTTTTTGGGATGTTGTTTTGGGGGATGCTGCACCAGTGGGTGTTGGCTGGGATAATTCTCCTGCTCCGAGCCTGGAGCAGGTGGGATCCAGAGCAGCTTTGCTCCTGCAGTTCCCAGCATTCCCAGAAAATCTGAGCTCCCTGAGGCTCCTCCAGTGCTGGCCTGGAGATCCCACACCCCAAACTGCGTTGCTCAGCGTTTCTCTCTGGATATCCACACCACCATCCCGTGGGATTGACTCAGGGTGGCTCCTCCATCTAAATGTGCCTTTTCCTAAAGCATCCAGGTGCCAAAGGGATTCCTGTTCCTCTCCCTCTGTGATTTCCCACCTTCCTTGGCTGGGGAAGGAGAATGGATTAGTGGGGTCTCCTCGTCTGGCTCCTTGCAGCCTGGGGGGTGAGGAGGGAAAAGGATGGGGCTGGAATTCTTTGCAGGGCTGGGAGAGAAACTGGAATTTCTTGTTAAGGATCCTGCCTCGCCATGCTGGAAGCTGGGAGGGTTTAGGAGGAAGAAGGTGCAGCTGGTGGGCTCCAGAAAAATGGTATTTGGGAATAGAGGGACTCTTCCCATTGGATTGGGAGGATGCTGCAGCTAAACGAGGTGAGGGATAGACAGGGAGCATCTCCTGATGCAGGGAGAGGAGGGAACCTCGAGGGCACAATTTTAGGGCTCCCTTCAGCTCTTGGGTGGTGCTGGAAACGGGGAGCCACCAAAAGAGGCACAGCCACCCCTGGAGGATGGATTTGGGGTGGCTGTGGATGTGAGGAGCATTCCAGGGCACTGGGTGGGGTCAGCAGAGGTGACTGGAGCTGTGGGGGCTGGGTGTTGCACGGAGGGAAAACCTTCCCAAGGAGAGGCCTTGTAAAACACGGCTTAGACCTTGCTGTTCTAACTAAGCTAGCCTCAAGTTCCCATAAGAAAAGAGTTGTAAGAATCAGTTTGCACAACAATCTATTCTTGTGAGAAAACAGTTCACACCTGCAAAAATAAGAAGTCCATCCCCATGAGAATCCGTGAAGAAAAAAATGGAAACTATCCAGAAAGAGAAAAGCTGATGGACATGAGCACCAGCCATTGCCAAGCAAGGAGCTGAGTTTTGCTGCTTTGCTGCCCAATTTGATTCAAACACGGTGCCTTCTGATATTCCTATAAATTTGAGCTATTTGAATAAAGATCCAGCTTTCTGCATGAAGAAACAAGTGTCTCTGTATCGTGACAGCTGGGAATTGCCAGGAGGAGCTCAGGAGAGGTTCCTGACCTCGGAGGGAGCCCAGGGAATGAAAGTGCCTCTGGTGTGGGCAGCCCCGAGTGCAGAGTGAGCAGGGTGAGAGTGCAGGGATGGGGAGCAGCACAGGGAGCTGGATCCAGGGCCAGGAAAGCAGGAGCAGGTGCCTGGAGTGGGCTGGAAATACGGGGAGAAGTGGCCTAGGGAATGGACAAATTAAGAGGTGAGGAGGCTTTTTGGGTTTCCAGAGGCTGTGAAACCTTCTCCCAGGAATCACTGGACATCAGAAGGGATGAACTTGTAGCTCTGGGAACTGGAAGGAGGCTGCTGTGCTGGGCTGGAGGCCTGATCTCTGACCTGGCTGTGGAAAAGGGGATGCCAGGGGCACTTCTGCTCCATTCCCTGGAATTTGAATTTGGGTTGCACTTTGCAGGGTGGTGTTTCCTCACTAACAAGCTGCTCAGAGCCTGCCTGGAACCCTTGGAAGCCTTCCAAGGGTTCCAAAGGGAGAGAGCCAGGCAGGAATAAGCAGAGCATCTCCCAGAGCTGCCTGCAATTCATTCATCTGCTGGTTTCATGCAAGGGCAGGGAGATGAAACAGCGCAGAGGCAACATCCCACACCAAACTCAGCTTATTTACTGAGTTAGAAAGGGTTTAACACAGCTCCTGATGCAGCCAAGCTTCAGTTTAAATCCTAGGACAGCTCCTGCTGGGGCAGGGGCAGCTGGGGATGGCACCAGAGGCTGCACTGAGGGGGGAAGGAAACATGGAACTGCATTGTCCGGGCTCTGCAGGGGCTGCAGGAGCATCCCTGAGCTGCCAAGGCAGAATTGAACTGAGACCCTGAACTCAGATCTTGGGAGGCTGAAAACCACTGGGCACAGAGATCATCAGGAATTTAGGGACAGGACAAGAGGGGATGGATCAAAAGGACAGAGTTTAGGTTGGACACACGGAATGAATTGTTCCCTGGGAGGGCGGGGAGGCCCTGAGGGTGCCCAGAGAAGCTGTGGCTGCTCCTGGGTCCCTGGAATTGTCCAAGGACAAGCTGGAGCAGCCTGGGACAGTGGAAGGTGTCCCAGCCATGGCAGGGGGTGGAACAAGACAAAACTTTGAGATCTCCTCCACCCCAAACCATTCCATGACTCAAGAGCAGCACAAGATGTTTTGAGCAAAGCAGAGGAGTGGTGTAAGAAGTGCAGCAGCTCTGGAAAATAAATTGATTTAACATCACTAAGAGTAAAAAAAAAAAAATAAATTTTTTTCTCATTCATCACTGCTGGAACAGCCAGCCCTACTCTCCTGGATGCCTCTCCAGGTACAAGCACCTCTTGAGCTGGATGCTTTTCCTGAGTCTCCTGTTTATCCTCCAGAAAAAACTCCCCTGTCATTAAGTTTAGGACCCTGGTGGCAAAGAAGAAAGTGCTGTGGGATCACAGCAGAGAGCAGAGCGTCTTTAATGAACAAACAAAGCAGCAGCTGCGACCAGAGAAAACAAAATTCTGGTCCCAGACAGCCAAGGTTGCCAGACAAAGAGTTTGGAGGAGGAGGAGGAGGAAGCAAGGAGGTTGTTTGCAGAGCTAATGCCAGGATGAAAGGGAGGAAATGAAACCAGAGCTTTTTGTGGCATTGCTGGAGGAAAAAACAAGGAAACACAAGGAGCTGGTGCTGCACCCATCAGAGCTGGGCGTGCAGAGGCTGCAGAGGCCGCTGGAGCTGAGGGGGTTTGGGAGCTCTGGGGAACAGGAGGGGTCACAGGGACTCGTTCTCTGCAATAAACAGAGCCACAGCAAGCCGGGGAAAGGCTCTGGAAGGCAAAACCCACAGGAAGGATGGAAACGGAAGGAAGGATTCCAGGAAGGATTCCAGGAAGGATTCCAGGAAAGAAGGAAGGATTTCAGGAAGGATTTCAGGAAGGAAGGAAGGATTCCAGGAAGGATTCCAGGAAGGAAGGAAGGATTCCAGGAAGGATTCCAGGAAGGAAGGATTCCAGGAAGGATTCCAGGAAGGATTCCAGGATTCCAGGAAGGATTCCAGGAAGGAAAGAAGGATTCCAGGAAGGAAAGAAGGATTCCAGGAAGGAAGGAAGGATTCCAGGAAGGAGGAATTCCAGGAAGCATTCCAGGACGGAAGGAAGGAAAGTTCAGGCATTAAGACTGGCACCTCTCCCAAACCTAAGGAATTAAGTCTGGCATGTCCTTTAAACTTAAGGAGTTAAGTCTGGCATCCTTTAAACCAGAGGATTTAAGTCTGGCATCTCCTTTGAACCTTGGAGTAATCATTGGTCGCTCCAAGGAACACGTTCCTCCCTTTAGCTTCTCTGTAGTTGTCAAACCCATTGAACTCCCTGGATTTTGCCAGCTGCAATCCCAAGAAAACCCCAGCCACATCCTGGTGTTTGGGACTTTGCCACCTGCAATCCCAAGAGAACCCCAATCAAATCCCGGTTTTTGGGACTTCCCCCTCTCCCAGTCAAAAACAGAAGTTCAGCTTAAGAGGGGTCTGCTGGTCTGTGACTGATTCCGTGGCTCTGGAACCATGAGCAGCAATTCCAGGCTGAGGGAAGGAATCAATAATTGAGATCACACCAAAATCCATCCTGGATTCACCAGGAAAACGCAGCCTGGCCTTGCAGAGCCTCAGAGATGTGGCTGCTCCTCTCCAGCAGGAAAAGCAGGGAATAACTTTTCCTAAAACTCATTCAGAGGCCAGCTCAGACCTCACTGCCCCGAACAAGAAACACTTTTGGCACGCTCAGGGAAGATCTGCGTGTGCTCAGACGTGCTGCACTTCTAGGGAGAGGCACGGGAATTGTGTCTGGAGCCTCCTTCCAGGTCTTTGATCCAAATGTCCCGTGTCCACAAGCCCGAGCCGTGCCCAGATGCCCTCCCAAAGCTGTTCCTGCCAGGATGATGGAGTTCCCAGCCATGCCACGGGTGCCTGGCATCTCCTCCTGCTGCTTTCCGAGGGTTTGTGGCAGCTCCACCTTTGATCCCCGAGTTCATGTTGGTGGCTCCAGCTGTTCCTGGCTCGCCCTGTGCCCGTGGTTTTTTGTATTCCTACAAAATTCTGGGCCTGGGTTGGAACGTTGTCACTGGAGCTGGCAGGTTTAGGATCCTGATAAGCTTTCCCTGCCTGTTTCTTGAAGGGTTTTTTTTTCCCTTTATGGCCACCAGGTTCTCAAGGTCTGTTGGAAGTCAGCAGATGTTTGCTGGAATGGACTCCAGCTCCTGCTCCCAAAATCCAGCATTTCCTTTGGAGTGCAATCACGGAGGAGACTCCCCCTTATCCCGTTGGATTGGTGTCATTTTAACAACAAATAATCCTTTCCAGGCTTATTTTGGGCTCTAATCCTGTCCTCCAAGATGTTTGCAGCTCCTTCCACACAAAACCAGCCCGTTTAAGGAGCATCCTCCACGGGGCAGCAGCCAGGTCCCTAATGAGAAATGGAATAACATTGGACAGATGTGCTTTGGAAAAGCCTTCTTGGGGCCTTTCCTTCTGACAATGAGTCACTCACAGCTCCTCCGAAAAACCCAAATTTTCAGCAACTTTTGTGCTCGTGCTGGATGAAATTCTCCCCAAATGTTTTTTTCCACAGCTGTAGATTTCCATGCTTGAGTTTGCTGCAAGATGGCCCCAACCCCCTCTAAAATTGGTGTACAAGGTCTCATCTGCTGGCACTGCTCACCCTGCTGCCTGGAACAGCTGTGATAATCAGGAAAAATGAGATTCAAAGCCTTCAAGATGGAAAAAGCCCATAGTTGACTCTTTTTTTTTTATTATTTTTTTTTTTTGGAGCATCATCTGCATCAGACTGTTAGAAAAACGAGTCTAACTTTGAAAGGAGAATTCCCACAAAATATCTCGTTTTATTTGACCGAGAAATCCCGAGAGAGCTCTCCTAAGAAGCCTTCAAATATCAGCGCTGGGCATTTAGTGGTTACACATCCTCTCAGCTCTGCCACTAAAGTAATTTTCTTTTCTCCAAATTTCATCTTAATGGTGGTTTATAGCATATGTTCACCGTGTTATTCATTAGCTCGGGGTAAATAAACCTAAAAATGAGGCGAAAACCTACAATAAATATGAACAGCAAAAGAGTGGCTCAAGAAAAATTCGAGGAGAAGTGAAGCAGGAGGATTTTTTTCCCTACTTTGGCCATTAGTGTGTTGTTTGGGAATCACTCAGCCATCCCTGTTTACTTTTCCTGACAGGAATTATGTGATTACAGCACATTACGATCCCAATTTCTGGCAGAAAGGCTGGCTGGAGGACACTTAGGTGAGGATTAGGAGGGGAAGCTGGCTGGGTTTTGAAAGCTGGGATGATGGGTGAGCAGGGGGAGTGCAGGGGTGCCCACGATAATGATGAAAACCTCTGAAATTCCCACCTGAACGGAGGGGTTGTGGAGGTGCTGCTGAGGAGCTCCCGGTCAAACGGAGAGCTTGCAGCAGATCAGGTCGTGGTGGTGTCCAGCCAAGGCTTGGAAAGCTCCAGAGGGAATTCCCAGTGCTCCTCTGGGAGCTCAGCACCTTCTGAGGTGCAGCAGTGCTGCCCTGACCCCCCTGGGAGGGTCTCCCTGGTCCTGTTTGTCCTTCAGGAAGGTGAAGGACTGTCTTGGGTTGCAATGCAGGATGTGACCAAAGTGTGAATTCTGTCCCCAGCTGTTAAACCAGCTGTGGCAGTGATCCTGATCCCTGTGGAGATATCTGCTGTTCATGTTCCAGCTGTTCAACAGCTGGGGCAGTGTTCTTTATCTTTCCCACAGCCCATCCTCCCTCCAGGAGATATCTCCTGTTCATGGGCCATGGAGTCCCAGGGCATGGCTGATCCAATTCCATCATCCCATTGGGAGATGCTCCAGCCAGGGGGAGGAGCCAAGCATTTCCTCCCCGGATCAAATCTGACATTTGGAACATCAGAGCAGCCTTTTCCCACTGGATCCCAGAGGAAAACCAGAGCCTTGCACATCATCCCTGGAGCTTTGGAGGAAAACTGCATCTTCTCCAGGAGCACTGCTCCAACAGAAGCACATCTGTCACTGCAGGAGGATGCAGCCACCATGGAATGGGACTGCACCAACACCCTGCCTGACTGACGGGGGGCAGCTTGGATTCTGACCCTGGCAGTGTTTTGGGTTTGTTCTCTGTAATTCTGTATTTCTATTTTAATTTTCCTAGTAAAGAACTGTTATTCCCATTCCCATATCTTTGCCTGAGAGCCCCTTGATTTCAAAATGATAATAATTTGGAGGGACGGGGTTTACATTCTCCATTTTAAAAAGAGGCTCCTGCCTTTCTTGGCAGACCCCTGTCTTTCAAACCAGGACAAGGACACATTTGGGTCACCCCCGAGGCTACTGGTGGCCGCTGTGACTGGTGTCCCCTGGCCTTTCCCCATGGAAATGGAAGGTTGTGGAAAATAAAAGCGTATGAACCCCACAGATTAGAATCCACAGACCCCAAACACCTCGGTGTTGTCTCATCCCTGCTTTTCCCACATCACCCTTAACCTCGGGGCCCCAAAACTGGTGGTGCCCAAATTGTGACACAATTCCCCGCAGTCTCCTGGCCCTGTTTCCCCCATACAAGATAAGGTTTGAATTATTCAGGATGAGAGTGCTGGGGTTGGTTTGGCAGCCTGGAATGGTGCCAGGCATGAGGACCATCCCTACTTCTCATTGAACTCCATGGAATTGCTGGAATTGCCCCAGGTCCCTCAGGAGCAGAGCTGTGTCCATCACTCCCTAATCCCGTGGTGTCCCCAGAGCTGCTGAGGGGATGGGGACCGTCCCCATCCGTGTTTCCCTCAGTGCAGGGTGGGGTTTGAATTATCCAGGATGACTTTGTGCTGGTTTTCTCTGGCAGCCCATCATTCCCAGCCTGGAATGGTGCTAGGCATGAGGAATACCCACAGATTTTGTGGAATTCCTCCTGACCCCAGCCTCAGGCTCCTCCATGCNAAGGTTTGAATTATTCAGGATGAGAGTGCTGGGGTTGGTTTGGCAGCCTGGAATGGTGCCAGGCATGAAGACAATCCACAGTTTTTGTGGAATTCCTGTTGACCCCATCCTCAGGCTCCTCCATGCCCCTCAGGAGCAGAGCTGTGTCCATCACCCTCTGATCCCGTGGTGTCCCCAACACTGCTGAGGGGACAGGGAACCCCTTGCAGTGTCCTGGCCATGTTCCCCCCATGCAGGATAAGGTTTGAATTATTCAGGATGAGGGTCCTGGGGGCTGCTTTGCCAGCCTGGAATGGTGCCAGGCATGAAGACAATCCACAGTTTTTGTGGAATTCCTGTTGACTCCATCCTCAGGCTCCTCCATGTCCCTCAGGAGCAGAGCTGTGTCCATCACTCCCTAATCCCGTGGTGTCCCCAGAGCTGCTGAGGGGATGGTGAAACGCGTCCCCATCCATGTCTCCCCCAGCATAGGATGGAATTTGAATTATTCAGGATGGCTTTGTGCTGGTTTTCCCCACCAGCCTGTCATTCCCAGCTTGGAATGGTGCCAGGCACGAGGGCTATCCACAGTCCCTGTTGAATTCCGTGGAGTTCCTGTCGCTCCCATCCTCAGGCTCCTCCAGGAGCAGAGCAGTGTCCATCACCCCCTCTAACCCCGTGGTGCCCCCAGGGCTGCTGAGGGCGGCTCTGTCTGCTCCTGATGAAGATATTGACCCATCCCAGCCCCACTATTGACCCCCGAGGCTCTGCTGATTCCTGGCTGCCAAGCCGATGTGGAGCCATCGATCCCTGGCCAATTTTCCAGCTTTCATCCAGCCTGAACTTCCCCAGCTTCCAAATGAGAACGCTGAGGGAGACGGCATCGAAATCTTGATCAGCCTGTGCTGAGGGAAGGCAAAGTGTGGGGTTATTAAATGAAAGAAGAAGCCAATGAAGGAGAGATTGCAGCGGCTGCTGCAGAGCCACGAGGGCTGCAGGGCATGGCAGCAGGGAATTAACTCCTGCAAACAAGGAATTTATTTTTTTTTTAGTTCCTCAAAACTCCCGAGGAATTCCACAGGATTCCAGGTTTCCCAGCACAAGCCGCAGCGCAGGCTCCCTCCTGCCTGGCACTTTGTGGGGCAGGGATGGGCTGGCAGCAGCAGCAGCAGCCTCTGTCCTGCTGTGTAATCACCCCCAGCTTCGTGCTGACAGCGCTGCCTTCTCAGGGGCACAGAAAAGCAATTAAAACCAATGTTTGCAGACGTCAAACCCTGCACCCAAAGCTGCTGCGAGGCCCCGCGAGCCTGCAAAGCGCTGGGGAGAGCAGGAATTCAGCTGGGAGCGTCAGGCCTTGTGGTGTTTATCCACACGCTCGTGATTTGCAAGTTCCCATCCATTATGGATGTGGTGGCCTCCTCTTCAGATGGACTCGTGCTGCCAGATATATTATTAAGACTTATGGTGATAAACAAAGAAGAAAACATTTAATTGACCCCAAATGACTGTTGCTGTTGGTGTCAAACGGATGAGAGCAGAGCTGGTCAAGTCGAATCACAAATCTGCAGCTGCTCCAGGCATTTTCCTAAAGACCTGAGACAGCTGCGCAGTGCAATTTCTCTCACTAATGATTCCTAAATTAAGAAATTAACCCCCTTCCACCAGCATTTGGATGGTGCTGGAGTGGGAGACAGGAACAAAAATTGGAGCAGAGCGCGTGGCAATAGCAACTGTGGACACTGCCAAAAATATTTACCATTTCTGAGCCCCGGTGCCTGCAGAAATGAAACCACTCCACTGCCAGCTGTGGCTCTGGAAGGGAGGGGACAGTCCCCAAAGGCTGGGGAGCTCTAGGGGGGGTGGG
>VWZS01005306.1:277965-397212 GCA_013397075.1 Rhabdornis inornatus | reverse complement strand
TCTTGCCTCAAATCTTGAGCTGTCATCCCTTTTGTTTTTCCTGATTCCTCATTTCAGGTTAAAATGGAGATGGTATCTGATATACCCACCATGAATTTTTGCCATAAATCAATATATTCTCTAGGCCTCATTGCTTCTTTCCTCATCTCTGCAGTATGCATAGAACCACTGATGCATGCTACTGAATATATTCAGGTAGTTTTGCTGATTGCCTGCAACACAGCATTTCCTTCTTGCAGGTTGTTGGCAGTCACAAGATTAGACTTTAGCTCAGCACCATGAAGAGAGAAAAACTAGCACCAGTAACAGAAAAGGCTGTGTCAAAGTGCATCATGCCATCACAGTGCTAAAACTGTGAGTGGAGAGATGAAGTGGATTGAAAACTGGCTGAGCTGCCTGCTTCAGAGGGTGCTAATCAGCAGAAGCATGACATCCATCTGGAGGCCAGTACTAGTGGTGTACCCCAGGAGTCCATCTGGAGCCCACTTCTTTTTGTACATCTACGTTAATGACATTTACAATGGGGTATAAGGAATGCACCCTCAGCAAGTTTGTAGACAAGACAAAACTGGGAATAGTTGATACACCAGATGGGTTTGCTGCCAGCTTGACCAGAGTGACCTCAAAAGGTTGGAGAAACGGGTAAACAGAAATCTGAGCAAAGGTAGGAAATGCAGGGAATCAGCAATGTCAGCTTGTTTTGCACCTCTTCTGTCTTATATTTCCTTATGGCTGGCAAAGTAAGTTAGTCAGTTTGATTCTTTTCTGTCTTACCTCAGCACGATTCAGAGGGTTCTGGTTTTGAGTTCAAAGAAGCATAAATCAGAGTACAGCTTTTTGTGAAATTTATTCTGACTTAGGAGACAACAAAATTATAATATTTTCTGGGTTTTCTTCCCATTTTTATTTGCTTCAGCTTCAGTATTCCTCCCCAATGCACTTTCATTATGTTTTCTGAATAGAAACTAAAATGGTGACTTCTGAAATACCCATCTGATTACCTTTTAAAGGTTTTACTTATAATGGTGAGTCCTTGATGTTTTTTTATAATGCAAATGGGAAAGGATGACAAAACCTCAAAAAGATGTCTTGTGGAAAAAGTATAATTAATAAATCTCAGTAGGTTGTCTTCATTTTGATAGGTTCTTTGATTTCATGCTACATTTTGCAGTGAACCGTAGACTGTCCAAACATAAAAGGAATGATTTCCCAAAAGAATAATGTTGAAAATGTCTTAAAGAGGCATCAACATCTTGCAAGTGGGACAGAACCACCATCTACCAGCTTCTTCTTTAAGGTAACTAAGTAAGGATGTGACAGCTAACATGATGTATCGGTGTATGACCTTGCAGTCTTGTCAGCTAGAAAGCAAAAGGAAGCCAGAAGAGTTACTTGTTCTCTATAAATGTGTTCTGGAAGGAAAAAAAAATCATCAACATTTTAAAATCACAAATGCTACTGAGTAACCCAAAAATGCAAATATAGATCAAATCACATTTTCTCTAATAATAAAAATCTCTTACAAGGATAAGAGTAAAACTTCTTCAATGCAATTTGTTTCTTTTACAAATAGCATTTTAGACATTTAATTTGTGTGCAACTGCACAGTAGCCTAGTTGCAGCCACACCTTACCAAAAATATATAATGGATTAAGCACTCAACTGTAAAATATTACAACTGCATTTTTATAACTCAGCAATAATAGATTTTAGCCATGATTTGGAAAAACACCTTTGAAAGATGACCAAATTGCTACCTCAGTCAGTGGTATCTGTCCAAGGTCTCATCTAGTAAGCAGGAGTGGGTGAATGAAAACACTAAGAACACAGAAAAGGAATTTAAGTTCTCACCTGTCTCTGAGCTCAGGTTTCCTGGACGAAAACAAAGGGTCTGATGCTTCCAATCACCTGAGACACACAGCATAGAAAATTCTGGAATTCACTACAGAGAAGAGCTTCATATTTTAAGTCATGTTGGAAGGACCACTGTTTTCCTTGTAGCTAGCAATGAAGTCAGTAAAGCACTTTCCTGGAGTGCAAGAGAATTGTATTTGAATTGTTACAGCTTGAAGATGGACTCGAAGCATATTTTTCTCTGTTTCTTGATTAAATATCATGATTTATGCAGATCTTTGTCTGCATATTAATATATCAGTTTGTGTTGACCACAACAGCTCAGTCTGCACTATTCTTTGTATCTCATTAGCTAAGTAATCTTTGGAATGGAGCTTTGAATTTTACCCCAGAGCTCTACTCACCATCTCTCCTCAGCTATATCAAGGAGCTCTTGGATTCAGCTAGGGATCTATCTGAAAAAAAAAATTGATATATTATATAATATCATTATATCTTATCATTATATATTTATCGCTGGTTATATAAATGTTTATATAACTAGAAGAGTCAATTACTTTATTACTTTTTATCACAGTGCTTTTCTTAATAATCTTTTAGTGATTAAACTGTGATGAGATAAGCAATTGCTGCTTCATAAGAGAATTCAAGCAAGTGACCATTAGGTCACTGATCTCTCTTATTTAGAAATTTTTTTGTGGCCTGAAGCTTCAAAAAAAGTGAGTTATGATAATTGCAAGGAATATTATGACAACCATGAAGAGTTTTTATACATTTTTATACTGTTCTCTAAATGGTTGTTATTAGTGAGTAACATGGCATGACTATCATCTTGCATGTGTTATTCTTTCATATTTTCCTCAGAAAGAGACCTTTGTGCCAGGTTTTATTCTAATAGGGATTTAAATTTTTATGTACGTTGTTATATGTATAGTTGAAGGTTGTTGTATATAGTGCATCTACATATATGGTACTGTATATATTAATGAAAGCTCAGAGCTATGTGTGCTACACTTGAAGTTGAAATCCCTATGGTATCCTGAATAAATTATTTATCTCATTTCTCTTTCAATGTCCAAGGAAGCACCTTTCCTAGCAAAGGCAGAGGTAGACTTTTACCTTTACTGTGAAAAACAGTTACATGAGTTGCTCGTTCTAACTGTTTTTCAGTGTTTCAGATTATTTAGCTATTCTCCATTCTAGTTTTAAATGGAAGAACACATTTTGAATTTGACAAAAATCTGGTTGTTTGAGAAGTGTAATAAAGCAAGGAGAGAGAAGAAAATATCTAGGGCACTTAGTAAATGGGAAACAAATAACTGGAATGTAGTAATGCTGAAAAAGATATATAGCTAACTGATGGCAAAATGGTCTGAGGTTCCACTACTATGTGGAGGAGTAAGAGGCTACACACTGAATATTAAAGACCAAATTTTGCCCTACATGGTACAGTTCTGAATGTACCAAAAGGAATTGGGAGAAAAAGCTTGTGGGACAAGAAAATGTGCCTACAGAAGGGCAACTTCAGCGATCCAGTTATGGAGGAAAATCTGAACAAAAAAGGGACTAAGGGCTGACTGATATAAACACTGATGAAATTATCAATGAAAGATCAGTAGCATATAATACATAATGCATGTGCTCACCTACACACACCAGGCAACAGGGGGATTATTACTCTGCAATAGGATTAAATAAGAGAATAATAATTTGAAAATAAATCAAATTGAAATTAAGCCCTCTATGTTACAGTGATGCCTATCAAGTGGAATCTCTGAAAACTATAAAAACATCTCTCTAGAGTTTTTTCTCCTCATCTGACCATATACTTCTATGAAACTTGTAAGAATTTAATATTTTTCTACCTTTCACTCACTGTACAATTTTTCAAAGGGAATGCAGATAAACATAAGAAGAGTATGAAATGTTGTTATGTAGCTTTTACAGTACTGGGTCATGGTCCTTCTGCCATAGGCCATTTTTCTACAAGTATCCCAAATTACTTTTAAGGTATTTTTCCTTTACTGTCAAGGGAATGTTTTCACTTTGGTTTTCATGTCATGCCCAAATGACATATCTAGCCAAATATTTGAATGTTCTTAGGACCTTAGTTCAATGACTATTCAAATTGTGCTGTCAGATGATTCAGTGGTATTTTCCTTTCATGACAGTTTCTGACTTTCTTGAAAAATTGTTGCCAAGTATCAACCAGAAACTCTTCAGTTAAAGAAAGGGAAAATATTTTGTCACATAATGTGATATATCCTTCTGACTTTGTATTGACTTATGCAGAATCTCTCTGGTTTAAAAATAGCTACAGCTGTAGCAGGACTTTTGCCCTGCCACAGGAAAGCTTATCTATTGTTTGTTAGCTGGTGCAATAACTCAGGGCATCTTGCTTTAACATAAGCTCCACATAAGCCTTGGTGAAGGACAGTTTGCCTTCTAGTGGGTTATTTCAGTGCCATGGGATTGATGCTTTCCACTGACAGTAAGCATCTTGCTGCAGAAGCAGATATGGGAAGATAAGATGGAATTTCTGTATGACAGACACTTCACTTTACAAACATAAAAGCTACACCATACTTTCACAAAGCAGAAATCTTCTGCACATTTCCTGGCAAGTGTGGAGTCTTTCATGGTGACTTTCATGGTTACTCTTCCAGAGGCTGAGAGAAAGGACTCTGTGTACACAGTCATCAATTCGATGGCAAGTTACATTGACCCCTAATCTATACTATTTCTGTGCTAGCCATAAATAGGTACCTTTATTTTGCACACTGTTTTATGTAATCTACTAGTACTTCTTTTGTTTTATACTGTGTAGTAAGTAACTGTGTTCAAGGTCTTTTGTTTCTTAATCTGCTGTCTATTCAATAAATAACTAATTTTATATCAGACTTGATCAGCCATTCTTGAGAACTTGCAAACCAGAGCGATTTAGGTGCACATCACCTAAGCAGAGCTGCTGCCAAAATCTGAGCCTATAGCAGGGCTTGTCTAAAGCTCTCACTTGATCCATAACAACAGCATAAGGTATTTGATTGCTATACTGGACCATCATGCAAATACATTTTGACTGCTCAATTATATATGCAAAGTCACTTCATTTTTTTCAAATTCCATTACACAGAGGCAAACCCACTGACACCAGCAGAGATATATGGATACAATCCAGAACAGAATTTATTCTCAAATGTTAAAGCTATTAAACAGAAGAAAAAGTCAAAATTATTTCTGTCAAACATTTGGGTCCTTCCTCTTATGGCCATTATCCAACCTTATCATAGCAAAAGCACTCCTCACCCTGTTTAGGAAGGTAGTAATTATTCCTTGTCAATTATATTCTCAATCACTGAACTATAAACAGCTGGTGGTGCATAACCGTCATGCAGTTTAAAATTATAGTACACTTTCTTCTATTTTTTTTTTAATTTCCACATGTTCACTAAATTTCTTGCCATAAAAACATCTTATCCTGCCTTTAAAACTGCTAAATAAAAGAGAAATGATACAACAGTCTGGAATTATAATTATGGTTATTCATCACCAGCTGCTTGTAGCTCAGTCATTTCCTGTCTAATCCACAAGGGATAAATGCCTCTCCCTGTATAAGGTGAATTGTCTGCTCACGCTCTCAACACCACTCCTGCCTCTAAATATACATTAAAAAAAAAAGAGGAAATAATTTAAATTTAATAGTTTTCAGTACCTAATTGTCCTAAATGTATAAAAATACACAAATTATTAATTTTTTTCAAAGAATATGTTATTAATAATATGAATAATGAGGATATTTACAAATTTTAAAGTGTGGGCTATTACAAATTAAATATGCATTTTTGGCAACATATTTTATTCTGACTTTACAACATAAAATTCTGTGTTGATTATTTACAGACTTTGTTTTGTAGAAGGCATGGTTTTCTGGACAAGATTGACAAACGAGTCATCTATAACACCTGTTAGTGCACATAAAAGAAACTAATTAAAAGGGAGTTTCATTAGACTGGAAACTGCCTAAAAGACAATACAAGTTGTTCCATTACTGTCATATCACTCTTCCATATCACTCATCCAAGGAGAGATGGGGGGAGGTTGGAACCCAGCGGGGTGCCCAAACTGTGAGATCTAAAATTTCACAAAATGCCAAATGAAAACTTAAAGCATAGGATAAAAGCAAAGAATAGCACAAATTGCGAGTGTACCTCTAGAGGCAAAGACACTGATTCTCATATTGTTTGTACCAAGTTCAGTGAAGCAATGTAACATGTCTCTCAGAAGCTAATTGGGCTCAAAGTCAGATCAAGGTTTTCATTGTTTAAATAATGTGTTTTCATAGAACTGGTAACTATAAGACAGGGATAAATGTAACTCATTAATATGGTAAGAAGTTGTTTCTCCAGAAAGCTCATTCCATGTATATTAGTGATGTTTGCACAAATATAGTATTCTACACTCATGTTCAAGCATTAGTAAGAGAAAAAAACAACTCAATAAGTTTCCCTGAAATTCTTACGCTCCTTCAGATTTTTGCTTGTTCTAAACAGGTTCATATCTACTAAGTTGCCTAACAGTTTTGAAATCTAGGCTTTGCTGAAACAGTTTTCTCTTAAAATATTTAGCAATAAAATATTTTGTGGGGATTTCCTTATTTGGTTTTGTTTGCTTACTTGTTTTTATTTGTTTGCTTTGTTTTGGTTATCTCCCACGAGGTTTTCCCATTTCAGTACTAGTATTATTTTCCAGCAGCACTTTTCTCTTACTAAACATGTAAGGGCCATTGAGTATTTACCTTACTTCCTTCTTCTAAGATGCTTTCTTGTATCTAGAAAGCATCCTCAAGCCACGAACTATTTCTGAAGTTTTGCGAGCCAAATTCACTAGAGATTTTTTGTGAAGTATAAAATCTGCTAGCCCAATGTAAATTAGAGTAAAAATTGCTGAAAAAGAAAGAAATAATATGTTGACATTCTAGAGTCTTTGGCTGACATTTTGTATATTGCCTTTGAAAATACATTTTCATTATCAAACCCTGTAATTACATGTATCCACGTACTTAGAAGATATCCAAATACTGCTAATACAAACTGAGAGATTACAGCTGAGGAAATTGAAATATATTACAGGTCATTGTCTTTTATCATTAACAGCTTTAATCAGCCTTCATCTGTAATGAGCACAAAGTATTATTTTAAAGCAAAGAAAGGGTTAAACATAGAAAGATAAGCACATTAGTGTTAAGAAGGGAAAAAAGTTTTTCCTGGACTTGCTATTTTCTTTAAAAGCTTGTTGTGCAATTGTCTATGAAATGTTGTATACTCATCTTTCCATAAGAAGAGTATCAGTTTTTCCCTTCATCATTAAAATTTCCAGACATAAAAATCTATGCATACATTACTATGGTCTACACCTACACATTTCCCTGTATGACACTTTTTTCTTGACAATATATATTTTAAGGGTTTTTCTATTCCCACTGTGGCAAAATGATTACATTGTTGTTGAAGAGATGTCCTTATCCATAAATGCATATGGCTCACAATTCCTGGTAACAACATCCTCCCAGTGAGTTGTAGAATAGATATTGTAACATTTTTGCAGGTCACATTTCTAGTTGCTTACATCAGCTTTTTAACTAGGGCTGAATGATATGTAAACCCAAGCAAAGGATAATTCTATCTAAACCATGTGCCCAAAAATGTTTAAATGTCTGTTCCTTCTTGCCATGGAGGAACAGATACTGCAAAAATAGGAAGCCACGTCAAGTTTGAAGCAATGAGCATGTTGTGAAATATGGTGCTTTCCAAATTTCAACACTGTGTAGTAATATGCTAGTAAGCTATTTTATTTTTTCTAGTTTTATATGGTAAAATCATGCAAGACTTGTTGCCAGCAAGTGATTTAAGTGCAGCATGTTGGAGATAGGATGACACTGCAGAGGAAAAACCAATCTGCAGGGCAAGGAACAAAGATGAGACCACGATAAGATATAAAAGGGATTTATTGTGTTTAAAATGGAGGTCAGTATGCTAGTCTAAGTGAGCCCTGTTCTCGATCATCACAATCTGTCCTGTCTTCTTATTAACTTCTTCCTTGTTATCTTGGTATCATCTCAGGCTCTCTCCCATGTGCATGCTGTTGCAAGAACAGAGTGGCAGTTACTGGGAGAACTAGCACAGGTGCCAATTATTGGAGTCAGATACAGGAGTAAGTGGGATACTAGTGCCAGTGACTGGAATGAATGGGGGTCTTCAACCTTCAGCCACAGTGGGGGAAAGGTGTTCCCAAAAACAGCTTCTGGGAGTGAGGGACATGAGTGCCATGTGAGGAGCTCAGCATCAGTGGAGTGGGGCAATGTACTGGGTTTGCATGGTTGGGTTTTGGTAGTGGAGGAGGGGAAGCTACAGGTGTGCTTTCTATGAGAAACTGCAAAACCTTCTTCCATGGCCAGCAGAGCCAGTGCCAGCTGGCTTCAAGAAGGACGCGCTGATGGCCAAGGCTGGGCCAGTTAGAAGTGGTGGTAATGCCTCTGTGATCGCATAGTTAAGAAAAAGGGGGAAAAGAAAATATTATTACACAGTTGTAATTGCAGCCCGAGAAGAGTTGGATGAGAACACGTGAGAAGAACAGCTCTGCAGACACCAAGGTCAGTGCAGGAGGGGCAGGAGGTGCTCCAGGCAGCAGAGCTGATTCCCCTGCAGCCCATGGTGCAGCCCATGGAGAACCACAGGGATGCAGAGATCCACCTGCAGCCCATGCTAGAGCAGGTGGATGCCTGAGAGGAGGCTGTGACCCTGTGGGAGGCCCGTGCTGGAGCACAGGGACCTGCAGACCTGTGGAGAAAGGAGCCCACGCTGGAGCAGGTTTCTGGTGGGGCTTGTGACCCTGTGGAGGACCCAGGCTGGAGCAGGCTGTGCCTGAGGGACTGCACCCTGTGGTGGAGAACTGTTACCTGTGGACTCATGTTGAAGAAGTTAATGGAGAACAGTCTTCTGTTTCCACACACTGGAATAGGGGAACTCGTCTCCCTGAGCCGCAGGACAAACAATCTGGAATGAACTGACCATAACCCCCATTCCCATCTTTCTTCACTGGTGGGGGGAAGGAGGAGGAGGGGAGCTGAGAAGGAGGGAAGGCTGGGGGGAAGCTGTTTTAAGGTCTTATTTTTCTTCTTACTATCCTGCTCTGATTTTGTAGTAATAAATTCCATTAATATGTATGAGTCTGTTTTGCCCATGACAGCATTTGGTGATTGATCTCTGTCTGTCCTTATCTCAACTCATGAACCCCTCATTATATCTTCTCTCCCTTGTTCTCTGACTCCAGAGGCTGGGCAGGAAGCAGTACTGTGTCATGTTCGCTGGAGGCGGTGGCCACGCTCTTAACATCCCTAACAGTACCCCTAATATCCCTAAGTAATAAGTAAGTAATATCCCAAAGTAAATAAGAAGATTAATTAAACTCTTCTCTATGGATATTTACAATATAGCCATCTATATCTCAGCTGTGTCAATGAGGCTCTGTCTGGTGCTGGCTCTTGAGGGGTCAAGAGTCTGCAACATCTTCAAGTGCGGTGTGCATAAGGATGTTGTGTGCATTCACCAGCAAACTCTTCATAATCTGTGAAATTAAACAGTCACCTCCAAAAGACAATTCATCCCACCTTAATGTGGATGGCTAGGTCAGGTAAAATGCCTCAAAAGTGGCCATTTCTGTTTACAGACTATAAGGAGGGTGCAAACAATTCAGGTGTAACTGTCTACATTGCAGATGTCTGCAGTTAAGTGAGATGAATTTTATCACAGATACATTGCAGTGTTTAAGTCCATGAACATAGTGCTCAAACACTACCCAAACATGCACTTCCAACAGTCTGCACTATACAGGTGTCTAAATCATGGTTACATGCTTACTTAGGCTGTAATAATCTGAGAATCTAAAGAACTCCTGTCACATACGTTCTCTCAGAGTTTACATGATACAAGATATATGGGAAGCTTTTATGCAGAACACATATTTCTATCAAATTTTTGAATTTGTTTGGATTAACTTTCACAAATTTTTTTCGTGTAAACACAAATTTTCTCTGAGGACTTTTATACTACACTGCATGTACCTATTTCTGTAAATCCCCTGCTGCTTGCTGTCTGGAGTTCATGGAATTCACATAATTTGCATCGGTAGGATCAAACATAGATGGCATTACACAAATATGAATTATGAAACATATTCTACAACATAGCTGTAATTTCTATTTGGTAATTTTAATAATGTAAATCAGAAAGGCATAATTTCGGACTGCCAAAAGCAACAAAGATGTTGTAAAGAGGGTTTTTAAAAATTATTTTTATTAAATTTGGTTTCTTTAACTTGTATAAAACAATTCATTAGAGTTTTTTTCCTGCAGAAAGCATAGAGGCTCAACCCTGCTAAACATTTTTGGAGATATATATACAAATATATATTTGAATGTCAAATAGTTTTTAATATTATATTTGAATGTCAAAGTGTTTTTAATATTACTCTCGCTAGAAGTCTTCAAATAATTCATTGCCAATGAAAGAATTTGTTCAGGCCAACTTAAAAATGTGCAGGGATATATTTGTTAGACTAATTCTTTATTGTTCTCTATTCAAAAAAATCTTTTCATTTTTAAGAAAAAACTACCAAACAGTAGAGAGCTTTATTATATATACTATGCAATTATTATCTATAAAGATGTGATACCAATTATTATTTTTAAATGTTCTGTTTCTTTTACTGTTTTGGTACACATTCCTAACATCACTGGCTTTCCCGTGTATGTTAGCCTCTATGCTGTATTCCTGTTTTTTGCAAAACTACTGTGTAGTTGTTTCTCAATGCTGATATATTTCTTCACACTCTAATTGGCTGAGTGGCTCAACTAAGTGACAAATTTGCAAGGATTTGCACTGTAATGACACGATTACTGTTTAAAAGCTGTGCAGTCTCTATATTTTGATCACTTTTTGATCATCTCAGAGCTTTGAATAGCCCATGTGCCCAGAATATTCATCACGGGCATAGAAGTTATCTTCACAATATTCCTTTGCCTGAAATAAAAATGTCTCACTATGCTCCTGAAATAGAAGATTAAAAAGTACTTTTTGGCTAGAAATTATCAGCAACCTAAAACCTTTTATATGATTCTTGCTTAATGTATTTTTTTTCCTGATTATTCAACCTTTTTTTCTCTCTTTATAAATAAAAACTAATGTCCCAGAATAAGTATCATATATTTTGGGTTTTATTGATTTCTGCATGGATCTCTTCTAACTCTTGAAAGTTCTTCTTAAATTATAAAAACTTCAGTACCTACAAAATATGGACAAAAGACACGTGGTGGGATAGTTCCTTTCAACTAAGGAAGGTAGAAATAAAAGCAGTGGTGTTGTAAGCATTCCTGAGAAGGCAGAAGCTATGCTGTAACAACCTTTCTCCTTTACTGCGGATGTTTAATTTTCACAAAGCATTTGGTGAGAGACTATTATTAGCCAGATCATTCATATCCAGGTATTTATTGAGCTCTCTAAAGAACTTCAAGGATTTTCTGAAGAAGTTCACAGAAGCCATGTTGGCCTTTCCCAAATACAAATCAAAATTTCCCATGTGTCCACTAATCTTTAGAAGCTTCTACTTACTTTGCTGTATACCTCAGGCTTTTCTTAAGATTTGTGTCATGCTTACCATCCTTCATTTTCAGACATAAATGGAATTTTAAGTGAGAGGTTCAAAACTTTCTTCAGGCCAAATGAATTCTTACTGTTTGCTTGGGTTTTTTCTACAACATTTCCACAATAACTCTTAACTGAGGATCTATCTGAAATAAGTCATGCCCTAACCTCCCCACTACCTCCCAAAAACATCATGCCTCAGAACCTCAACTGTTTCTTTACAAGTAACAGCTCATAGAATTCATTTAACAGTCTCTGCAATGGCTCTGTCTCCTCTGAGTGTCCCTGAAGGTTCAGGAAACTTAATCACTGATCTCAGAGGACGCCAGCAAAGTGTTGGCCATAGCTATTTAGACAATTTTCTTGACTTACCATTTTCCACTGTGTCTGCTGCCTAGAATTAGAAACCAATCTTTTCTAGAAGGATTCTTCAGGAGAACCAGGAATCAAAGTTTTGCTACAGGAATTAAACTAAGATATGTGAGGGGAAGAAAAGTATGAAAAATATATGGACATAATGAAACAAATCCAGCAGAGGACCACAAAGATGACTAAGGGACTAGGGCATTGGTCATATGAGAGGCTAGACAGCTGTGACTGTTTAGCCTGGAGAAAAGAAGGCCTAGGGCAATTCATCAATTTGAATAAATACCTGATGAAAGGAGCCAGAATCCTCTCAGTAGTCCCCACTGATGGGACAAGAGGAAATGGATACAAAGTAAAGCATGACATTCCACCTGAAAACAATAAATAACAGTAGAATCAAGTGCCCAGAGAGGCCTCTCTTCTTGGAGAGTTTCAAAACATGACTGGACACAATTCTCAACAACCTACTCTAGGGTGACTCTGTTTAATCAAGCCATTTGGACCAGAGGACATCTGAAGGTTCCTTCCAGCATGAGCAGTTCTGTGATTCTGCAAAAAGTTGGTTTTTTTTAAATTTATTAATTTTATTTTTATGTTTTCTTACTGGTGCAGACTTTGAATTTTACTGTGTAGCTCTCCTTTCAAGTTAGTAGAGTGCTTCTGACCTCTGGCATGAGTAACAGAGGTAGTTTAACAGTAGCACGGCATTAAATTCAGGATTCTTGGTGTGTTGAGTTATTTCCCTAGATGACTGTAAGCTGAAGGAGACCTAACTGAACATTTGTGACTTTAGTAGGTACATCTATAACTAGTTAGTCTGAAATTATTACCACAGGAACAGTTTTACTAAGTTGAAATGGAGATATAAACTAAGAACAGTGCTGCAGCTGTCTGCAGCAAAGACTGTAGTACTAATGAATAAAACACTATATTTTTCTTATAGAATATCTGAAACACTCATTTATATCAGTTCTATATCACTACATGTGGTTTTATTATTCTGGTTACATTATTGCAGTTTAACCTTGAACTCTGTTAGTCGCTGAAAATAATGCTAGCAACTAGCTTAAAAGAATTCTACCTTAGTAAATTTTCAGACAGAACAGAATAATAAAATATAAAAGTACGGGAGTTATGCTAAATTTCTTGTAACAAAAGCTACAGTTAATTAGCTTATCTCTAATAGCTACTTGAGTAGGTTCTAGTATTAGGGCCAAGTTTCTTCCTGCTACTTTTTATTAAACACTGAAGGAAAAAAAAACCCAAAACCTTTTTATTCTTAACACTTTCAGAAGTTAGCATATTCTCACTTATCTGTCAGTTCTTTGACTTCCACACAATATACAAGAGAAGGTGCTGTACTGACGGACAACTTCTATAGTGACCCTACTCCTCTTTATCCCAAGAATCAGAAGTGTGATGAGTCCTTACAGATGACATATCTAAATTTTTCAATCAGTCTTTCAGTCCATAACACTGGTTTTCTCTCCTGTTTTAGAGGATTTTAGTATTTATATATATATACATATATATATATTGCATTGACTTCCCTCAGCTAAAGGCAAGCTTACCTAAAATAAAACCAGTAAAATAAGGAAAATGGTGCAATTTAAGTGCGTTTTAAGAAGACACCTCTCTGCTTTGTGTCATATTCTATTCTTTTCCTATGTAGTTCTGGTGTTAAAATTATATTCATATATATGAATGAATAAGTTGGTTTAAAATCTATTTATTGTCAGTTTTAATGCAATTAAATAGAAGTATTTTTTAAGGCATTCCTGTGACTCCAGATTAATGTTAAGCCTGTACATAACAGAATCAGTAATTAGCAAGTATCTTAATCTTTCAGTGAAAATACTCTTTCCACTACTACACAAGAGGTAATAAATACCACTGTTATCAAGAACTGGTTTCTGAAGGTAGAATTTTTCATTCTAGAAGATTATGGAAACATGAATACATAGCCAATTTCACAGCACTCCTTAAACAAACACGTTATTATGCATCTTTTTTCAGTTTCAAGAATTAACTTAATAATTGAGTACTTATTTTTAGTAATATTAATTAGCATTTAAACTATTGATATTAATATTTATAATTTATATATTTATAATATTAATGTCTATATTAATATTTAATATTAGTTTATTATTAATATTAAATATAATATTAGAGTATTTAAACCAATGATGTTTTCTTCACAGTGACTGAATTATGTTATTGTAATTTTTGTTTACTGAAATAAAAATGAGATATAATACGTTTTGAAAAATAAATCATAATATTTTTTGAGATTACTTTTTACTTTTTTCCCCTCTTTCTTAGTATATATTGAAAAGAAGAAGTACATTTCTTATGAGAAAACTTGGACAATAAGTCATTATTCCAGTTTACCCTTCAGGGAATTATTTTATAAAGCCCAGTACATTTTAAACACTTTGACTCTTCTGTATTCAACTTTTACTCTATATATAAAAAATTAAAAACATAAAACTGAAAAAGCCATTTTGAGTCTACTGAAAAGGGTTTAAAATATATTTGCAATACTTGCAACATTCAGTCTTGTAGTTGTTGCCACCATTTGATATTGTCAAAGAAAAATTTAGTTTTATATTCCCTATCTTATATTCAGAAATAATGCCTTACTGCTGAAAACCACATTTTCAGATGTTTTAACAGGAACATTCTTTAGTACTGCTTCATATTAAAAGGCAAAAAAAAATTAAATAATGCGTAAATATAAACCCTTTTAGAAGATGGGGTTAATGATTTCTAAAATTTTTTACCTAGTCTCCAAGATAAGGTCTTGAAGCATCAGCAGTGCAATTTACTCTATGATACAGACTTTAAAAAGTTGCTAAATTAGCTAGAGGAAAATCACTACAAAGCACGGCATAATTTTCCGAAACTGATATAGTGTTGTGGTCGGGGTTCTTGTTGAGGTGACGCAGGTGAAGAAACAGGATGGGCCTTTGCAGCCCATTTCTACAGAGATGTTTATTTTAGCCACGCGTGTGCACAGTCCCGGAGCTCAGAGGAAAAAGCAAAAGCAATGGTCTTGGGTTTTGGGTTAGGTACATGGGATGAGCAGGGCAGGGAAAGAAGTATCAGAGACCAATTATCAGGGGATATGCGGGTGTCACAAGGGTGGGGTTAGGGCACAGGGGCCAACAGGGAAACAGGGTGGGAGTGCCTTTCAAGGTCTCCACGATATAGGAAATAAACTTCATATAATTTGGTTTTGAAATATTTTAACTTTCTCAGGTATAACATTTTTTTTTTTAAACAGGCAGACAACGGATTGTTCTTCTATGACTATGCAGTAATAACTGACTTTGAAACATTTTGGAAATTCTGTGTTTTTAGGTATTACTGGCATAGAGAAAAATATCCTTTCTCAGCTGAGACTTGTCTCTCCAGTTAAAAGAGGTCATAAGCTGTTAGTGACACATGAAGATTTAGTGTTACCAAGAGGTTTCACTTCACTTTAAGACTGAATTCTGTTTCCTGGGTTTGTTACTTGAACTGCTGTTATAATCAAATTATCTGTGTGAATAACTATGGATAATGCGATCATAGTTATTTAGTGCTTCCACTGCTGTCTAGATTTTTCTATGTTTCCAAATTTCTTACCTACATAATATTTCCAAGCCCTATAAAATATTTTCAAGCCTCATAACCCTTGTGGTTAGTTCCCAGGCCTGTGATTTCACATGTATTTCTCTCATCTAGAAAGCTGACTTACATTAGGTTGTTCTCACTCCATTCTGGGAACCTTAAGTGCCCATTCATACCTCTACATCATCTTCTCAGTTTTGGTAAAATTATTCATCCCATAGTGAATCAAAGTGATGAACCGGTTTGAATTGACCACAACCCTTATTTTCTCACATAGAATGAGGAAATATGAAATTTGCTCCTCAGAAAGCCAACAGAGACAAATTTTTCTTTATTTATTTTTCTTTATTTTTCTTTATTTTTCTTCAGTAAGATTTCATTGGCTAGAATAATCTTTGTGTTCATGCTATCAGCTTCAACCTTTCCCTTACTCTTGTAACACACAGATGAAATATGGGATGTTCCTTAAAGGGAGTGAGAATGAAAATTCTGGTTATGCTCAAAAGGGAAATACCCCTAGTATTCATCTGAGCATTAACTCTAGTACTATTTGGCTTTAATTTCTATATAGAAAATGCTTAATTTCATATTTAAAATAATATATGATTTGTATTTAACATCAAGTTTGATCCAGTGTGCACTGGATCAAAATTAGTACTATGATGGAAAGATTATTAATTTTTAAGCTTTAATCTAAAAATTATGAATTAAATAAACATGTTTTCTTTATGTTTAAATAAGATCAACTATTTTTTCTTAGTCTTTTATGCCTCTTTTTATAAAACAGAATCAAGCAGATATTCCTAATGCACAAAATAAAAAAGGTTCCATTTTCTGTGTTTTTTTCTTAACTAAATAGAAACTAATTTCCTTCTCCAAACATTTCAAAATCTGCCTCATTCATTTAGGCAAAGAGTTTTATTGAAGGAACTGTCCTGAGAATTTCACTTGCACTGAGACCAGGATTTTAGGCATATGGTGCTACTCTAAGAACTCTATTACTAAATAACAAAACGTGGTTGAATGAGGAAAGAACCCAAATAGATTCTTGGACAGGTAACGGAACGAATCAAAGGCATGGGAGTTTTCCTTCAAACGTTATTACCACAAAGAGTACTGGTCTTTCTTGGAAACTAGCAAAAGGGATATATTTTGTGGAAACGTGATAGAAAGTATATTTATGATATGCTAGTGAAAATATGAAAAATATGGCAGAAGTGTATCAAATCACGAGTGAAATGAAGAGAGTGATTTAGGACTGTTTGCTCATTCTTTTCATATGAGACCTATCAGGCCTCAGACAAAGATAATGTGTGAGCTGATAGATGCAAGTTACCAAGGCAACCACAACCCTTAGCAAAAGAAGAATAAAATTATTCCATCACCTCCCTGGCTGGAGGATTTAGAAAAGAAGGGGGACACACAGCTAAACTTATTCCATCTTAGCAGAGGCAAAAAGTGCATGGCCATTCCCGGTCTGATCTCACATCTCAATGTGCCTGGCATGTGCCCAATTCTTCACAATGCTGTGCTTTCTGTAACCTCCAAGTTTCTTATCTCTCTCCCAGTGTGAAGAATGCCTTCTATGTCTGACAGCATTCTGTTATCTTCTACAGAAATTCCACTTCTTGAGAAAGACAGAGGACAATCAGCAGTAAATATGTGAGGTTGCCCACATGGATATTCTTAGCCTTCCCAGCTGCAAGGTCACTTTGAGTGAACCTCTCAGTACTCCTCTTCAAATTGTCTATTTTTAACCCTTTCCTCCCAACAGTTAGTATGAATCAAGATCCAAAGGAGTCGAAGAGAGATCTTAACTCTATCAAGTGACTGTGGAGTTCCTTAACTGAAGGTTTAGTGGATGGTAAAAAAAATCACGAGATACAGTGAAAGAAGATGAGTGAAACAGAAATCTTCTGCATGTTGCTTGTGAAATATGTGAAGTACTTAACATAAATAAATGCCTTATATTGGCCACTTTTGGTGGCAAGAGACATTCAAAATATAATTCTGTCCCTGATATATATTAGTCATATAGACATTCTTATAACTTCTAGAGTTAAGATGTTCCATTATAAAAAGTTCTGCAGACACAATCAAACTCCCACCTGTTAACATTCAGAGTTTTCTTTACATCATGTCACGCAGCACTTTTTTTCATATGCATCAATTCCTTAACTGGAATTTGGAGTTATTATTTAAAATATGTCTGCTCAGATTTGCAATGAAATGTTAAGTTTTGAAATCATTGCTGTTATATACTGGCCCATCATCTCATATTTGCCCCTGGAAACCACTCTTCTTCCTCCCAGACTAGGTGCACAGCCACTGTCACAGTTCTTCTGTTTTCAACATGATCAACAAGTTAAAGAGCTTTAGTCTCATTTTTTACATCCTTTTGATCTGTTTAGAGTGGATAGAAGTGCTCAACTGTCAGCAAAATATAAATTATTTGGACAATTTTTGAGTTTTCTCATCAACTTATACCATGACTCTCACCTGAACCTGTACCATTTTGCTAACTTTCCTTGCATATGGACAAACACTGTATATCTTCTTAACCTTTGAACAAAAATTACTAGTCAAGTTATGCTCTTACCTTTCCTGCGTGCAAAGAAATGTTTCTTTTTAAACATTTACTTCATTTTTCAAGAAGTTTTAAAGAGCAGAAACTGTAGTTTTGGTACTGTTACTGTGGGGGTTTTTTTTGATACCTGATAATGACTCCCCCAGGGACACACTTTTGTGAATGCTTTTCCTTTAGCACGGTACTATCATATAAAAAGCCTTCATCCTGCCTGTTTATTATTATATTATGGTGCTTATTGAAGCTGTTTTTTCAGATCCAAGACAGATTTTGTGACCTGGAGTTATTAGATTTTCTCTCATTTATAAAAACGATGCAGTGCAATTTTAGATGGAAACAGCAAATAGTCTATTACTGATATTTACAGCAAGCAGTAACAATGTGATAGAAGATACTACATCACCTAAGGCATGGTTACAATTCATGTTCTTCATCATTTCTACAATACTTGTATACAAAAGTGAACTGTTCTAAATCATGCTATGCTTTCAGTCTTGTAGTCTGGAGGGTCACACTGGAAAACGCTTGTCACATTAACAGTATCAGTGTTTTAGTATTCATCACCTGAATAGCTTAGACTACCGGAATACTGATATATTCTCTTCTAGGCCAAATTTGGCAGGCACTCATAGACAATGTGACAAACATGAAAAGAGAAATCAGAACTGACAGTAATGAACACCATAGCAAACAGCTGCAGCTGCTAAGCAGCATACAGTCAAATATAACAAATTTATGTTCCATATGCCACAAAACTCTTTCAAGAAAATTTGGGAGCTTAGTGTTGTCCCACTGAAACTGGTTCCAAAGAAGTCAAAGCTTGATGGTGGATAGCTTAATTGCCCTCACTGGGAATACAGGGAATTGGTCAGATTTGCTACAGATGACACCTTTTAGAAATGAAGCAAAAAAAATCAGAGGATTTCCACTGCAGTGACTGATTGCAGACTGTGTGGTGCTAATTCAGGAGTGTGTCTATTGATGGATGACCCTTGTTCTGAGTATTAACAGTCACATCAAGGGCCTGGAAGAGAAAATAAACAAATGAAATCTTGCCCTAGACATTTTTAATGCCTGAAAAACTGATTTTCTAAGTTGGGCTGGAATCATGGAATATTGTACTGAAGTAATCAGAATCACCAAGGTTGGAAGAGACCTTTAATATCATCATCCAACCATCAAGATCACCACTGTGACCTCCAAACCACTAAACCAACCCCCAGGGCCAGATCTAGATGACTCCTAAATACCTCCAGGGAAGGTGAATCCACCACCACCCTGGGCAACACATTCCAATGCCTGAACACTCTAAAAGTGAAAATTTTTGATCTAATATCTAATCTGAATCTCTTCCAGGTCAGTTTAAAGTCATTTCCTCTGGTCCTTTCACTGCAGGCACCTTAGAAGAGACCAACCCCCACCTCACTACAGCATTTTTCCAGGTGAGTGTGGATAGCAAGGAGGTCCCTTCTGAACATCCTTTTCTCCAGGCTAAACAACCTCAGCTCCCTCAGCCATTCTTTGCAAGAAATATTTTCTAGACCCTTCATGAGGTTTGTTGCCCTTCTCTGGACATGCTCCAGGCACCTCAATATTCTTTTTTAATTGAGGGGCCCAAAACTGAACACAGCACTCTAGAGCTTGCCCCACCAATGCCAAGTACAGGAAGAAAACTAGTTAAAAAAAAATAGTTGGAAAACTCATTTGTTACTGCAGAGTGAGCCATAGTTCTCTCTGGTCAGAAAGACTGAAATTTGCCTGAACATCATGACAGTTGTATGTTTTATTTACAAAATATACAACACATCACTATAAATTAATACTGTATTTCCTAGTGGGCACTGAAGATAACTGAAAATTGCACTGTTTTTGATAACTACCAGAAATGAGTACAACACTTCTCTTAAAGAAATTGGCTCACCAGTTCATTAAGCCATGTTGGTTTGAATTTTTTATTCATTGTAGGCCAATTATACTGCCTAAATGTGCTTGATTCTATCAGATCAAAACCCTACTGAAAACTAATCCTAAACTATATTCTATTTTCATTGTACTATTTCATTGAACTACTCAATGAAACAGAACAGGAATACATCTGAGTGGTATGACCATTTATATTTTGAAATTGTTAGCACATGGGTTTTTCGTTTTTGTGGGGTTTTGTTGTTGTTGTTGTTGTTTTGATTGGGCCAGCTAATTTTCCAAGCACAGCACAGGACAAAACATGCCAGGGACCAACTGCAACTGTGTATGTGGATGCAGACTCCCTGCTCTGCACAATGAGAGAGTTCAGCTGTGTGCATACAAGCCATGCCATGCCAGATCATCTCAAGGCAAGAGAGGAGCCCTTGAATATTTTATTTTAACAAAGACATAGTGTGCATGAACCATCAGGAGGAAAGCACAGGCTGGGTAGCTTATTAATGTTGAATATAATGTCAAGATAATTTTGAAGGTAATTTTTCTTCTTTTCAGTCCTGAACTAGCCAGCATCTCTGAATTAGAAGTAAAAGTATTGGCTTTTCCGTGTACCTGCATCTCAGTGTTACTTGTGACTCTCCTCTTGCACTCTGACTTTTCTCCCAGTGTCTCCATCAGTATTGCCTCCTTAATCCTCTACTCTCCCATCTGTATGTTGTTGGAACATTAAATTCTGCAGCAAGTCAGCAGAATTTTTCAGGAACTTGTCACTCCATACCATGCCTGTCTATTCAGTACAATCATAACAGGAATTAACACACCTACAAAGCCTTTTTTGACTCTGTGTCTGTGTGGGCTTGCCACTATTGCATATATTGAGTGAAATTGTTTTATTTTGTCAAATATGGGCCTGATATACCTGTGCCATTGTATCTGATACCATTGTAACTGTTGATACACAGAAGGAAAATGAAAATAATAAATTTCTCTTACAGTTCTGAGATATAAATGGTGGACCATGGTGTCCCATGGCAGTTTTTATAAGTCTGTTCCCTGAGGCAGGGGCTGATCTCAAATACAGAGGCTGGTCTTCCTCGACAGATCTATGAAAAAACAACAGTACTTTTACAAACCTGTCATTCCCCAGTACACAAACTTAGCAAGCAATGGCCCAAGAGTCATGGGATCTGGCATACAAGACTGTGTTTATGGTATTATCATCAGAAGTCAGTTCTTTACTGGTGCTCTTTCCAGATATGGTTGCCTACCCATATGTGAACTGGTTCACCGTGGTTCACCATCAATATTTTCATATATTTAGAGAAAAAGAGGTATTTTTTTTACCACACTGTCTGCAAAGTTCTCTGGGTTCTTACAAGATCAGGAAAACTTATTCCTTACAGTTACAGCAAAGTGAAATTTTGTTAGTTACACTGAGCTCTAGTTGATGGTGAATCTAGGGTGATAGTATTCTAGCTCCATTATCCTGTCATGTTTCATTCAGTAAGAAAATATTCACATCATATTTCTTTTGAGCTATTTTTGTACACATTCCTTCCTCACTATCCTTTTATGTTCTTGAGAGAGGAAGATTAAAATAATCCAACTATATTTAATCCTATTATATTCCTTCCTTGCCATTTGAACACGATCTCTGATATCACAAATATTTTAGTATTTAGGTGCCAATGCTGTTTATTCGATGCTCCCTTGTTGCATTATTTTCAGCACCACAGTTGTGTTCGTTGTTAAATTTAAAAATCTATTTAAATTACCTTGTCATCCCTACTAATTTTTGCAGTTCTACATGAATGGCCAGTTTCCATACTGAGCATGACAATATCTAAATCTAAATGCCTGTATGTTTTGTGCTCAGGCTGCTAGTCAAATTCAGGAAATTTATCTGAGTGTGAAGCAAGACCCATCTCTATAGTACTTAAATATTGCTTGCAATAAAAGCTTATTTCAACTTTCTTTTCTGATAATATAGGAACAACTTTAAATGTATTTACTCAAGCTCATTTATTTATATGTATAAAGACATATACATACATATAAATACTTGGTGGTTTTAAAAAATTTGTGTCCATGTGAGAGAAGAAAAAATGAAAAAGAATGAGCAGAAATGCCAAACTAGCTTACATGATTATTTGCATATTACAAAAAAAAACCAAACATCAACAACAACAAAGACATAAACGAAAAAAAACAAATTAGGAACCATTGACTGGAGGACTCTACTGGAATTCAGGAAACTCAGGCATCACTGCTCGTTCTGTCAGTGATCAGGTGATCTTCAATGGCCCAGAGAATAGCAACCCTGTAAGCTTGAAAATTCTGCTTTAACCTTTATGCATTGCTGCATTCCTCTTTAAAATGAAAATAATACACAAAATAATGCACAAAATAATACACAAAATAATCATATACATAAAATAATGTTGACAACACCTTGTGAAACAATGTGTTGTTGACAACACATGTGAAACATATCAATCTCTTCCTAGTAGGTTGTTACTCCTTTGTTGTTTTCCTCAACTATGTGAAAAGTAAAGTGTTCTTTTTGGCTGCATGCATTAGAACCAGATCCATCAACTTGAAGTAAAAAGAGAATTGCCTGGCGTGTGGAATCTCTATCCATTCTAAAACAGTTTCATCTTTATATGAATGCTTTTTTTTCTCCTGAACTGTTCTAGAAGTAAAATTTAATTATCTCTTCCTCCACAGAATGTGTTAAGCTTCCAGAGCCATGCCTTCATTGATGGCCTAACCAGTCCCAGTGTCTCTGTGTACATGGGCACAGCCACAGCCAGGAGGGTCTATCTGTGCCTCCATAGGTGCCTACTGAGGGCACTTATAAACTGTGATGTCCCTTACCAACCTCTGTGGGGCCTCCCTCCCTCTTTCCCTTGCCCATGGAATCTGGAGCCCCATTTCAGCTTGGCCTTCGCCCATTGGTTGTGTGTGCTGGTATGCTGGTACTGTCCCCTGCTGTTCCTGGCTGGACATGAGGCAGGGAATCAGATCTGACTCCCTTTTCTACACTATGTTTTCCTACTTAAAGCTTTTGTATATTTCTTTTCCAAATTTATTGAGATTTTGTGGGTTGGTGCAGTGCTTTTTCTTGCTATGATACATGCATAATTTATAACCAAGACAGTGGGTCAGAACATGTAGAAGCAGAAAAGCTGCCATATTTAGCTGAATTAATAAATTGAAAGCAATGGAAACATATCTTACTGTTGCTTTTTCAATAATTTGGCTCGTGTTGTAACAAACCAGGCATATAAGTGAAAACGTTGTGTGAGATGCTGACAGATCAGTTTTATAAGGAGTATATATCCTTTTCTTTTCAAACTCATGTATTTTCCCTCCTGCTTGCTATTTATAATAGACAAGATAATAGGAAGTTTAATAGTGAATGGATGGTGAATCATTGAATGTAGATTACAAGACACAATAAAACATATGCTGATTTTCTCACAGTAAGAGAATAATAAACATATTAAATATACTGTATGAGATCTATAAATCAGTTTCTGGTGTGGCTTTTTGTCATATTACCATCTTAAAAACTAGGTTGTTTGGTGAAATGAAAATGGTCATTTAAAAGGTAAAGGAAGTACAAAATAGGGCAAAATTACCTAAGGCATTATATCTTCAGCTTTCAAGTTTAAAATAGGAGGAAAACAAAGCTGCAGATTTTGTCCCAACAATGATAAGTTACAAAGTAGGACTGTTTCTTATGGTGAGGTCACACCTAAAGTGTTTGCATTCTGTTCTGGGTCCTTCAGTATAAGAAAGACATTGAGCTACTGAAGTGACTCCAGAGAAGAGCAATGGAGATGGTGAATGGGCTGGAGTACAAGTCTTATGAGCAACAGCTGAGGTAGCTGAGGTTGTTTAGTGTGGAGAAAAGGAAGCTCAGGGGAGACCTTATTGCTCCTGTACCTATAAGAAAGGAGGCAGATAACCAGCAACAAGACAGAAGGACATAGTCTCAAGCTGTGCCAAAGGAGGTGCAGGTCAAATATCAGGAAGAATTTCTTCAGTGAAAAGGCAGTTAAGCTTTGGAACAGGCTGTCCAGGGTGGTGTAGTCATCATCCCTACAGTATTCGAGAAATGACTAGATGTGATATTTACTGCTGTGGTTTAATTTACATGATGGTGTTTCATCACAGGTAGGACTTGATGGTCTCAGAGGCCTTTCCCAACTTTACTGATTTCATTCTATGATTCTAAAAAAATAAAATATTTAGAAAGCTCAGAACTTCAGAATCACACTAGATAAAGGAACAAAATATCAGATTGCTTAAGTTTTGTTTTACTTTGTTTTGTTTCAAAAGTACACCTTTTCACATACTGCAAGAGTGTTCAGATACATGAAGTAGTGAAAGGAATAAAAGAGTCCTACATGACACACACAGGTAATAAATCATTCTTCTCTTTCAGCCAACTGAGCCTGTGTCACTTCTTTAAATTGCCTTGTGCATTCACTGCAACATGCCATCATTATTTCTTTCTGTCTGGACGGTGTTTCAGGCAGATAACCCCCTTTAAACCTCAGCCTTAGCTAATCACTGAAGACATCAAGCAGCTGCATACTCAATGTCAAATGAAACAGAGCCATAGAGTCAAGGGCCATTGATGAACATCTGGTACTACAAGACAAACAATTTCAGAATCTCTGCTAGTGAACATATAGACACATCAAGTTTTTCTCTCTTCATACTACACTGTCACAGCAACTCTTCTCCAAGAACTCTATCTACATGTTGCACACTCAATATTTTGTTTCTCACAGCTACCTATTACCAAATACAGTACGGGATATTGTTAGCAATTCACTTTTCTTTATGGAGAGTACAATATTATTCCTTATTATTAGATTTCTTTTCGTTCATTTCTTTAGTCATTCTGGTTTTTGGAGAGGGAGCTGAGGATGGAGAGAAGGGAGGAAAAGAAGATTATTTTTTCCTGATTACTTTTTCTTTCATTTAGATGGTTTTCTTGATCACTACACATCAGGTTTGTCACTGTGAATATCAGTCTTCAGCATCATACTGTTAGGCAACACATTTATTTGAGTTCCAATCTGTTCAGGTTTCCATAGTAACTGGTGCTTAGTAGAGACCCCTTGATTAAGCAAAGCCACTGTAGCTCTGAAAAACTGACAGATCTGGATTCTGTTTTATTATTAAAAGTGTTTAAAAAGAAATGTATAGATATACATATATAAAAAATACATATATACATATAACATCATGTGAAAATATATATATACACACATATAACATCATGTGAATATGACAACATATACATATACATATACATATACATATACATATACATATACATATACATATACATATTCATATACATATACATATATCCATACTATTATACAAATATTAACTGTATGCAGAAAATTGTGTGATATATATCAGATATTAGGACTAAAAATAAAGAATAAAAGTACAAAGTATACAAAAATATTCATTATAAGGACCTTTCCACCAGAAAAATGAAGACACAAGTTCAAGAGATGTTCAATCATTTTCTCCTAAAAGTTCAATAGCTGCACTTTCATTTGTCACTGAGTCTGCTGATACTCATAATACTTACTTGAAAAAGAGTTCCAGCTATCTAATATACCCACACACAACTGTAAAAAAGGAACTGTGGACTTTATCCAACTAATTTATAGCATACATGAATTAAATTGGCAAATGTCAGCTCAATTATTTGTTCTGCCACCAGGATAACTGTTGTATCAGAAGCTCCTGTTGATTGCCTTAAAACACAGCTGTTCTAAGAGGGGCATTGAGATCAAAATGCTTTCTTGATCTGATCAACAGAAAACATCATCAAAATAGTGCATCAACCCTTAATGCACTCATTTATGCAGTATTTTCTGTAGTTCAGTTTTTGCCCTGCAAAAGGGAAAGACAAATTAAATATAGGATCTAAGAATGTCAGAAATGGTGCAAACATAGAGTTATTCAGCCCAGGCTAGGAAAAATGTATGTAAGGGGAAATATGACAGTTGCCTATAAAATTTATGGGTTATCCAGTGAAATGAGTGGGAAGCAAATTTAAAACCAAGTAATAAGTTCTCTGCCATACTGTTTCTAATTCAGGCCAGCATGTCTTTGGCCTTTTTGGCCACCGGGGCACACGCTGGCGCATGTTCAGCTGCTGTTGATCAGCACCTCCAGGTGCTTTCTGCTGGGAGGATTTCCAGCCGTTCTTCCCGCAGTCTGTAGTCCTGCATGGGGTTGTTGTGATCCAAGTGCAGGATCCAGCACTTGGCCTTGCTCAACTTCATCCTGTTGTCTTCAGCCCGTCAATCCACCCTGTCTGGATCTCTCTGTAGAGCTTTCCTACCCTCCAGCAGATCAACACTCATGCCTGATTTGGGGTCACCTGCAAATTGACCTATGATAACCTCTTCCAGATCATTGAAAAATTAAACAGGACTGACCTCAGTACTCTTGGGGAACACTGACTGGCCACCAGCTGGATTTTACTCCATTCACCAACACTCTGCGGTCTGAAAAACCAGCCAGATTTTACCCAGAAAGGAAGAAGTCCATCCAAGGCCTGAGCAGCCTTTTTCTCCAGAAGGACACTTATAAAAGTCTGGATAGAAAGCATTCATTGATAGAATGGTCTGGGTGCAATCTCTGGTTCTGCCAAACCCAAGGAAGGTGTTGAAACCAGGACAAATTTTGCCAGTTCTCTAACTTTGGAAGTAGTACTTCACATTGAAGAAACCTCTGAAACAAGCTAAGCTTGGTGTACCAAGTATCTGGGTTGTTCAGGGTTTTTCTGAGTTTAATTGAATTTCCAATGAGCTGTATTAAAACATGGATTCTAAAATCACTACGCAGGTCTTCAAAACTGCCCTTCTTGAAATGTGAAATGACCTAATTTCTGCAGTCCTCTTATCTTTTATCATTAAAATTCCCCAGGAAACTGAAATTTTACATGTTTGTACCCACAGCACTTCAAGCCATGATATAATGATATATGGGGCTGCAGCAGCAAGACAACCTCACTGAGTCTCGTTCACCTGCCTCCTAAAAGGATCAGTCACTTGTTTCAGCACAGTCTGTTGCACATTTGTACATAGAAATATATATAGTTCCTTGAGTTGATTTCCAGTGTGGCTTTAGTATCATGTTGACACAGCTGAGAAAATGGTATGTTGCTTTACAGATGTGAATGCCTGCCCGTGATCAGGCAGTTTTGCTGCTGAATTCTCAATAATATTTCCTGATTTTTTCAGCCTGCGAAATCTGTGAGTCCCTATGTTTTATAGGCTCAACAATTCAGCAGAAGTTCTTGACTAAATCTGGATGGATTGACTCTGTCACTCTGTACCTGAGTGGAAAGAGGGAGGAATGGATTGCCTAATGGATTCTCTCCCCATGCCAAAAACTAGACATGTATTTTTCACAAAGCCTTATTCACACAAAATTTGTAATCAAGCTGTGGAACAAATATTGGACAGTCTTGTCCCCATCTTTTAGAGGATTACTGTAGCTATTAGACACTGTCATGTTCAGCCTTGTTCTTCTTCTGTGGCCAAATTAATTTTCAGCTTTTTTATACAAAGTAAAACAAGTTCAGTCAAAATTTATATCCTTTCCACAATACGTAACTTAAACATGAAAAAAACTTTCAGGTAAATGAGACTGAACTGTGGTTTTTAGTCACACCATAAGGTAGAATTATCAGCAGATCTTTTACATCACAAGTAAGCCTTCTATCTACTAATTAATTGGTCAAAATCTATCTTTAAAAAGAAAAAAGTTTAAAGATAACTTAGCATAGCTATACAAAATAGACCTTGAGTTCCCACTTAGAGAGTTTTCTTCAGTTTGAATCACAGTGTCTCCAAAAATCATGATTGACTAAATGAATATTAAAGAGGCAAGATGTACACCTTTACCTGCACAGGTTCCTGGCACTGTAAACAGTTCTGAGGCAGCCAATTTCTCCCATGCAGTTTAGGCATTTAATTAAGGTATTGACTTCAGGGGGTCTGCCTTCATGACTGCAATGCTTTATTTTTGGATGCATGCAGAAAACACTGAGGATTTGAGCAAATATGTAGCTAAGCATCTTCTTAGGATACTTGGCAGTATCTAGTTATATACTACCCTAAAATTACTACTAGCAATAGGAGTATCTGTTCTTTTACAAAGCTCTTCTTTTCATTCTCCTACTTCCTGTAAAAATGCTTGATTCTTCAAATTTTTATAACAAGTATCATTAAAAAGATCAAAAGAAGAAATCACCCTTGCAACTATCCATTGCAGCTGATTTCTAGTTCTCTTTTTCTTCACACTAGAAGCATTTTTGGAAATTAATTACATAGCAAAGTAATGTTCCACAAAGCTAGGAGCCCAAGCTTTCTTTAAGCATTTTCTACTAGATATTACTTTGCACATCTATTCCTGGTAGTGTAAATCCTGATTACTATAGGTTGCTTCTTAGAAGATATCATATATCATTCTGTTAAAATTGTCAAGAATCTCACTGCACTCAGTTTCATGTAGCTTACTGAAATTTCACATTAAGAAATTAAAATCAATAAAATCATGCACCAACACATTTTATTTTCTGTCTTTAACAAATTTTCAGATCTGGAATCCATTGTGTGAGTACTGCTCTCCAGCTAAAAGAAGTGAAACATGTCTATGTCCTTCTTGTTGTAGGTAAATCTCAAACTGGGAAATGAAAAACAGGGCTGCATTAGCCTGGGGGAAAGTGTTAAAGAGAAAAAGATGGCAACAAAATAATGACAAAATAAATGGTAGCAGGAGTGAAGAAGCAAGGTTCTGTTGAAATTTATAACAGCAAAGTGGAGAATTAAGACATCATGCAGCAGAAATACAAGCATGGTAGTGTCAGGGTGCAGCCAGGAGAGACTTCTCAAAGGAAGGCCAACTGGGAGCCAAGGGTCTAAAGGAGTCAGGCAGGAGCAATGTTCTCACCAGCAAAAGATGCAGTCACACAGCATTTGAGCAAAGATAACATGTCTGGAGACAGGAACCTGTATCAGACACAGTCCAGTAATAGGCAAGTTCGCAGTGGCAAGGCAGGTCTAAGATCAAGCTGTGAGTCACATCAGCATGCCAAAATTACAAAATCAGCAAGGTACATGCACCAGCACAGGGATACACAGACCATGGCTCAGAGAAAAAATATGGGTGACTGAGTGTAACTACACCTCCCAAGGGAGGTAAGGATACTCCAGACATGTTTTACCACAGTGTTGTCACACAGCTGTATCCACCTCAGTATGACCCCAGGTTACATTGATATGTCTCATCAAGATGACCTTGAGCCCAGCATAAACTCCTGAGAAGTGAAGAAAGAGGTGACAACCACCATTGCTGAACTTAGAGTCCTGACAGCCAAACTTTCATGGTTTTGAAGGCAGATAATAGAAGGTAAGAGGAGGATACTATGTGATAAACAGTGAAGGAATAGAAAGGTGGTTGTAGGGCTAGTGTTAGTTTAAAGATAGAGTAGCTGAACTGAGAAAGTTGTAATAAAAGATGAAATCCTTAAACTATAAAGACAGGAAAAAAGGCAAGTTGATCTATTTTATTTTTAGATCCTTTGAATCCTGTCTTATCTGCTTACATTACCAATGTGCGGTAAATTTTAGACAGGTGTCAGACCTGCTTTACAAGTGGAGACAAAATAAAAAAAGAACTCCTATGCATGCTGGGATTTACCTATATGCTACATGAGAAAAGTGGTGTAGTAGTTTTGAGATGTGCAAGTACTTCAGTTAGTTACAAGAAATATATTGCTGATAATCTTCCACAGACAAGAAGGGAAGACCAACATGGAAGGAGTTCAGGAAGACAGCGGCTCTGACACACCATTATTTAATAAACTGAAGTTGCAAATACATAGAGAATTTGAGAAGTTTATATACTTAAATGTCTGTGTAGCCTATTTACATTCAGGTCAAGTGTTCAGGCTCCCTGCAAAGAAAATGATTTTCACCAAAGAGGTCATCTTAATCTGGAGATGTAAATGTGGTCTCTACATAGGCTCTGTACATAATTCAGAAACTCATGACTTGTTAGTCTCAATCCCCTACTCAAATTGGTAGTTCATGTGTTTTACAAATACATTTGTAATTATTTTTTCATTTGTACCGGTAATAAATTAATGACGTTACTTAAAACTCAGCTCTTTTTCCTTTTACCTTCTTATTTTCTCTTTCTCTTTTTCTCTTTCCTTCTTACCCTTTTTCTTTCTTATGTTTATCTTAATTATCCAGTTTCCCTAGATTCCTAGTTCTCTAAGACAGCAAAGGAACAGCAGCTTAATGTCTTTCTTGTCCTTTGCATCAGGAAGAATTTCTTATGATAACTGATTATTGGAGTTTAACAAAATTCAGATAATCATTTAAAGAATTACTTTCTACTTTATTTTCCCTTACCTTCAGCCAGTCAATCATGAGCTGCTGCTCCCTAATTGCTTTTAAAATGTACTTTGATACTGATTTTAAAATCAAAGGGGGACCTAAGTCTCTTACTGGGTTTATTTACAATTTAAGGAATTGTTCAACATGAATAAGTGTATTAGAACCAGACATTAAAGAATTAGAGGTTTATTTTTTATTTCTTGATCAATTATGATCAAGAAATAAAATGTAACTTGTGTTACATGAGCAACTTCCTCATTTTATTTTGTCAACAAAAAACCTAGATGTAGAAAGAAAACTAGCAAGAGCTTTCAAATGATGTTAGAGTGTGATTATTTTTCGTACAGTTTGCATCATTTACTGTTAGCTTGCATTATTATTATTGACTAGACAACACTTTTAGACTGGCCTGTGAATCTCATTCGTCCCCTTTAAATTCATCCTTTAAAATTGTGAATGTAGCACATGCATGACAATGAAAGGCTGTAGGTCATTGTAGGATATACAAGGATTTGGGTTTCTTCTAAGCATACTATGGGGAAGTTTCACTTCGGTTGCTTTTAAAAGGATGCCTACATTTCAGTTCTAGCAGAGATCAGAACCCAGTGGTATTGTCTGAATTCTAGTCAGTGGAGTTACCATCTCAGTAACAAAGAAAGGTGATATAAAACAAATTTCAACAAAGAACATTTTTAGCAAAGGCAATCATAATACCTGGTGTGATTTTATCTCTTTAAAACATTATACAAAAGTTAATTATGTTTGTTAATATATAATTGATATAATAAATACAAATAGCATGATAGAAAACATCTCAAATCATTCCCTTTGTCTAATCCTGGGAAGAAACTTTACTATGGTTTTAAGAAACATTTGCTTTCCAGCCTCTGTGTTATCTGTTCTGACACAAACTTTGAGCTCCTGAGTTTTGTGTGAAAAAAACTTTCCTCAGTAGATCATCATGAAGTTTGTGAAACCCACTTCACCTCCAACCTCTGCAGTTAACCAGTTTATAAAATGCACCAGAATGGTGGAACGGAGTTTAACAAAATTCAGATAGTCATTTAAATAATTAATTTCTATTTTATTTTTCCTTGCCTGTTGTTAATCAATGGCTCTCCATTCTGTAATGGAGACCAGACAAACTAACTTTCAGAAGTTACATTAAAAACTTCAGTTACACTAAAACAAACACAGAATGAAAAAAAAAATTAGTTCTTAGCCTTAGCATTAACTTCAGCACTCATAAATGATCAAAACTTGCTTGGTAGTTAATATGATATGGAAACACAAATGAGCTGTATTAGTATAACATTAAATATATAGTTATGCATATATGTATGCGTGTTCCTTTGGACTAAAGTTGCTAGATATTTCACCATGTTCTGCAGCTTATTTTTCATTAAATCTTTTCCTTTCAACTTAAAAACAAAGAAAATCCTGCATAATTTCTTTAGTACTATAGAACTAATGAAGCATTACTGAGAATTTTAATGAAAGCCTTCAAGAAAAGAAATAAATGTAGATTACTTCTGTATATTTGAGGGAAAATAAGTTAATTCCAATAATAGTCTGAATTTAAGATTTGAAATTTTTTTCAGCATTTTATAATCCCTTTAAAATTGCTTTTAATCTTTTCTCTGTTTACTAGTGAGTCAGAAACTACATTCTGAATTTAAAAGATGTGATCTAAAAGCCACCTGCAAAAGTGTCAGCTTTATTAGTATTTTGATCTTTTCTTGCTTTAAAGAAATGCTTGCACTGAAAATTCACATTATTTACACTTTGTGGGAAGGGAAGAGGTATAACTTTGCGTACTTGCAATACATTTGTGCATGTACAGTAATTTTTGAGAGGGTGATAGGACAAAAATCGTGATTCCTAAAACTGAACACAAATTACAACGAACTGAGACCCTTTTCCCTTCTCCATCTATTTAAACAAATCAACCCTGTGCTGTTCAGCCTTCTGGGAAAGTTACTTGGGAGAAAGGGCAGACTTCCACCTAGCTGCAATCTCCTTTAAAGTAGTTGCAGACAGAGATAAGATCTCCCCTGAGCATCCTTTTCTCCAGAATAAATAACTCCAGCTCCCTCAGCTGCTACTCATCAGATTTGTGCTCTAGACCATTCACCTGCTCCTTTGTCCTTTTCTGGACATGCTCCAGCACCTTAACTCTTTTTTTGGATTTCCACTCCAAAATCCTCATTGTTTCCTGGTTTACATTAAAAACGACAAGAGAAATAATGGCATACCTTTGCAAATTATTCTGTAAACTATTTAATACCTGTATTTATCTAAGCCATCCAAAGAGAGATTTTTCTAGTGGGAAAACATGTAATTATCTCTGCAAGAGATTAATACTAAAAAATAAGCAACTTCAAAAAATACTTTTTGAGCTATTCAAGGCTTATGATAATAAAAATCAATACACAGCAGTTTCATTCTTGTAATTAAATTCACTAGAAATAACAATGCGATGACATATATTAAGCTGAATTCTGTAGAGCATATTATAAAATCCTTTTTTTTGGGTGTGGTTGTGATTATAAATTTTGAAGTGCAACAAAATGACTGTTTTGATTTCAGCCTGCTAAAAATTAAAATGCTGTTTATCTTACTGCTATCTTCTATTTGGTTCTGTCATCGAGGTACAGTTCTATTAAATTCTTATTTCTGTGACTGAACAGTCTCTCGGGAGTCCTGCAGGAATATAGTGATCCTTTATGAGAAGGCTCACTCATACATTTATGTTACAAATCAACTGCAATTTTGAAATGTATTACTAGACTCTCATGGAAAACTTTATATTCTCTCCTTCAACACGAGAAGGCTGAAGAAACTGTAGAATTTCTCCATATGTTTTAGATATGTAGTCATAAGCAAATATCTGAAATACACAGTTTTAGTGTAAGAATTAAGCAAAAGAATGAAATTTGTATTTATAGCTATTCAAATTAATAAAAATATTTTCAATGTTAATTAATGTGCAAAAGGTCAAAAGTTGTGTCCTCTGTGTGTAATATGATTTATTTTATCAAAGCATTACTTTCATCACTGCTGTGTATGAACGTGCATACTGTATGTTATATCAATACTGTGTGTAGTGTAGTACATACAGCTGGTATTAAATACTGTAAAGGTGGTATTAAATATTGGTATAGGTTTCACTTAAAAATATATGGCTGTAAACTTCATGAATCAAATTTTTAAAAAGGAATATTTTGAGGCATGTGGACTTACTTTGCCAACTGTTAACTGTATTGTGTCTAAGAACTTTCATTATTTCATTGGAGAACACACATAATTTTTGAATCTAAAAGTTCAAATTAATTCACGAGAACAATACTCAAGATAAGATTTCTTCTCATTATTAGAGAAACAAATCAAAGCTTGTCAAGTCCATGGACACCAGAATAACAAAAATGACTTTCAAGTATGAAGGAACAGAGAAAGTGAGAGAGGGAGAAAGGAAGGTAATGAACTCAAAGCAAATGTACGTCATACTGTAAACTAGTATCTGTGTATGGTCTCAAAATCTATAGGATAAAATATATTTGCTGTTGATAATATATCCTCTTGAGGCTGTAACACAGTACATAACTGCTACAGAATTACTTATGAAAAGATAAGGTGTTTGGCTTGCATTTTAAACAAATCTAAAATGAAATGTCTGCAATATATCAAAGAACTAAGGGGGTAGAAACACCTCCCTTTTTAAGTGGCTTGGATTCCATATCACACCAAGCATTTACACAGCCAGACAGTCTCCCTTTGTCTATTTGGACCCTAGTGTCATTCTGTAACTAAATTTTTTTGGCAGTGAAGACAAACTCATATGGAAACTCCATGTAGCATAGCTGCATTTCATCTAGTTCTCATGTTTCTGCTTCAGAGAATATTTCTTCATCCTGTGATGTAAGATTCCTTGATAGCTTTTGAACAGCTGTCAAGTAAAATTTTATTTCTAGATATTTCCTTCGCCTTCCAAATCAACTGTGGATTCCCATCTAGTGGGAGCAGAATATGAAGTATCTCATACTCCCAGTTATGTAAAATCAACAAAGTTATCCACCCAGCTGGTCTACTGGTACCCATGGTCAGCAATTGGAAACAAGACTTAGATTTATATTATTGGCAGCACATGTCAAATCATAGGGCAGAATCAAATCAGGTAATGAAAGAATAAACCATGCTGTGGTAGTAAACATACATATCAGTAGAGAAAAAGTCAGCAGTAAGCAATTGGATTCTCCCTAACTTGACCAGAAACTTTTCAAGTTCAAATGCATTAAAAAAAAAAGTAATAATAACGATGATAATAACAATAACAACAACAACAATAATAATAATAATAATAGTAGTAGCTAAATGAATCAAGACAATCAATGGGAGTGAATAAGAAACGACAGCAGACAACAGTAAATCATAACATCAGCTAGCTGCCAGACATAAGAGTTGAATGCAATGATGACTCAACAGTCAAATTAAGAAGTGTCCTAAAGGGGAAATTAATCCTGACTATGACTTTAAAATCTCACTTATTTCTCAAAGAAGAAACTAAGTGTTCACCAGAAAGGCTTAAATGCATGCCTGAACAAGAAAAACAAGTAAAATTCTTGTAAGATTAGCAATGAGAGGGCCTAGGAAGATGAAGAAAAATGAATTGAATGATTCTTACTGTCCTGTTCACTCTAGGTTGTTATTCATAGAGAAAAGCATACTAACACAAGATAATTTTTATCATCTCTTTGTTGAAAAAGAAATTATTAAAGTAATATATCAGAAGCAATCAAAGCAAACAGCAAATAAACTGCACTTTATGTGAAATTCATAGTTCTGTTTTTATTTTCTTCACAAGATCATGACTTGTATGCCTGAATTTGTATTAGGAATAAGAAAGAATCAAATATATAAGAATATATGTAATATATATTAAAAAGCTGTTACTCTTTATCAAAAAGCTGTAAACACTGTGAATAGCTTGTAATAACAGTTTTGTACAACATGATCAGAATAGAAGATAGTCATACCTGAACTCTTATAAGCAGGTAAATATGCGTATGTGTATATCTATAAGAACATACATGCATATATTCTCACTAAAAAAAAAAATCTGGGTATTGTTCTGGTAATTCTAAACAAACTGTAATAATATAAAGTCATTATATAAATATAGCTTAATTGCCAGTCTCACTATATAGTGTGCAACTTTCTAGATATATGGAAAGAGAGAGAATGTAAAGGAAAATACTTTAATTAGGCTTTAATAATTGCTTTGTTAAATTAGTAAATATTCTCTGATATCAGATCCTAATTACATCTTTAACCAATGCAATTGGTTTAGTCCCGTGTCCATGAAGACAATTGTCTGTCTGGGCACATACTTACCTCAAACCTCCATGGAACATGGCTGCATTTCATCTAATTGCCATATTTCTTTTTCAGAAATTATGACTACATTGATAGCTTCTGAACAGCTGTCATGTAGAGTTTTTTTAGAAGTTTGCTATTTTTGCTAAATTATCTATTTTTTCTCCTCTAGATTCAATATCTTCTGTCAGTCCTTTGCTCGGCCACAGTGGGGCCCAGCTGCTCCTGAAAAGTCACAATTTTCTAGCCATGTGTGAGGAAGGAAGCAAACGAGAGTATCCTGATCCCAGTTTTGGGAGTTTTCCTGTATTTTCTGTGAGGAAGGTCTTCCAAAATTAATTTAACTCAGCCCCTTATGAAATGAGTACTTCTGTTAGATGTCTGCCAACTGCTAATAACAGCAGGAAAGCTTTTAGCTTCCTCTGTTTCTTTCTCATTAACACTGGTCAAAAATACAGTTATGACTTAATAGGAGAAATACATCATGAATAATTGAAGTAAGTTATGTAAATAACATTTTTGTTGATGAACATACAAACTGGATCCAATCAACTATGAACAGAATACTGTGCCACAAACATATCACATGCATTAAATTAAATTATATACTGGAACAAGATAGTTTTGATATCTCACACTGTAAGAATTTAAGCCTGGATTACAGATCCTTTGCCTCTGTAACTGGTTCTTTGACAACTCTGATAGTTGCCAGGAACCTACTCTTCTTGGCAACCTACGTCTCTCCTGGGCTGTAGAAAAAGAGCAACACAATTTTGTCATGTAACTTATGCTAAAAGTTGCTCTTTGCTGACCTATTACTATGGGTTTAATTTATCATAACAGATAAAGACTGGGAGTTAGCCATAAGGAATTGTGCTTGCTTCTGCCTCAAGTCAAGCCAAGACTTCACACTCTACATTTAATTAATATTTTAATGGATGATTTAATGCAGTGGAAATTCATCAAAGTAGGACCTAAACTTGTTGTGAATAAAAGCATGTACATGCAACCACAGCAGTAGAGTGAGACTCTCCCTTCAACTTGTGTAGTATTTTCTAGCAATTTGGTATAATTTTATAATTAGAAATAAAACATTTCCATAAAAAATAATTCAAAATGGAGAGATGAAAACAGAATAGGCAAGAAACATTCCAACCACATACCATAAAAACCCTTTGCCTCTTCCAGCCATTAACAATTTCCTCTCACTAATCCCCAATAATAAGTCAAACAAGGACAACCATACCTCCAGTAAAAATAATTCCGTTCAAACACTCCCTTTGATTTAGACTTCACAAACTAGCTCAAGAGATTTTGTTTGATTAATTGTGCTTATATCTTTAGCTCATTTTAAATGTATATATTTTTTAGTTTATGATGTAAACCCAAATTAAACAACCCATTCCCATACTTGCTCACCCTCAAGGGGTCAAATACAGTTTTAAGCTGCTAGAATTAATGGGGAAAAGTAATACTGTCAAAGAAGAAATATGGCCATATAGGACAAATTTGTCTGTGCTCATTCTGTCATTCTTTTCTCACTTTTTCATACCCATAAAACAGAATAAGACATTACAGTGCAAAAGATTGTTTGCGGAACATAGATTTTTAAACATAAACTGCCTAGTGTCAGGAAACTCAGAAATTAAATTTCTTTTCTGATTTGCTTTGTGTTCTGCCTTTTCCTTCATCTTTTCCTTCCAAATATGATTTTCTCCTTTGGTGAAGTTGATGATATAATATAATTGCTTATATGCTCACTTGCTTATATATTCGCCATAAGTTTCCTAAAGTTTTTATTAAGTGTTTACCCCTTATATTCATATCCAGTAAATATGGAAACAATAATTTGTATTAGTATTATTAGTATTTTTAGTAGTAGTACTGATAACTGCAGAGAATATTACACATAACTTTTTTTTGAAAGACTGTGAAATATGGAGTAATGTTCAAAAAGTATGTATAAAAATCAGCATGTATTTACAGTATGGTTTACAGGCATTAGTAGGAAAGCAAGAGAGACTTCAAGAAGTAATATTTTCTTTTTAAAAATCATGTACACTTTGACATAAAATATGAAGAAAACTGTACAGTAATAATGAAGATATGGAGGAATAGATACATGCTGTCCTAGAGAATTGATGTCATCAAAAATATGAGACCACAGATGGATTATAGAACATATAATGAATTACAGAACACAGATTCTACATTGTAGTCTAAATATTTAAGATATTCCTTTTTCCAGTGATTTGCTTATTTAGGTTACTGGCAATGCAAAACAATTTTTTTGATTTTCAAGCAAATATAAAAGGTGAAATGGTAAAAAATATTGAAAATAAAAGATCAAAGGCAAAACAATGGTTTCAGTTGCTTTGCAAAGCTGAAGAATTTACCAAATCTCCCTGGTGTTTCAATTAACCAGGCCTTTCCCCTGAAATACCTCTGTTGTATTTACTACAATGATTTGCTAGTGCAAATACAAAATACTCTTTAGTTAAAGACAAGTTATTGGTACTGTGACTGTAAATGTATTTGACTACAAGATAAATGAAAAGGCAGTCAGCTGACTGAATGATTCTTCCAGTATTAATAAATTTATGAGCTTTCTTTTCACAGCTTAGTCTCCATCAGGACCCTTTTCACAGGGCTGCTGCCCAATCAGCCTGATTGCAGTCTGTGGTGTAAGAATGCATACTTGTTGAAGTACACTGGGATCTTGTTCCTCCATTTCTCCAGGCTTTTGAGGTACCTGTGGATGTCAGCCCTTTTCAAGTGTTCCAGACATCTGTGCCAACTTGGTCTTACTTTCAAATGTGGGGGGAGGGTGTTACCAGCCTGTTGTCCATAGCATTGATGAAGATCACAAATTTTTGGTTTGTTTTGATTTTATTGTTGGTTTCGGCACAGGGCGGGTAGTTGAAACAGAAACACCTTAGAACAACAGTGAATATTTAGAGCAGATTATTCAAGAATATATTATACACTGACACAATTTTCAAACCTATGTGCTCTTGTAAGATATTAAAGATGCTTCTCTACTTTTCTAATGCTTCGCAGTTGTACTAGTTTGAAAGCAAACCAGTGAGAGATCCCAAGTAAGAAATACAATTTAATAAGAAAATCAAAATAAATGTAATATTACAGAAACACTGAGTTTCTGACACCTGACACCTTGTTGGTCAGGGCGGTGGTAGCAGTCTGATTAAATGCTGGCTGCAGTCCTGTTGAAGTGATAGATGTGCCTCTGTTGAAGCAGTGATCCTGTAGAAGGGTTTGATCTTTCTCTGAAGGTCCAGTGGTGGTTATGTAGCTCTTGTCCTCTGGGAATTCAGTGTGTAAGGCCACTTGTGGTGTTCCTGGATTATATCCAGGTAGGAATTCTTGATTCCTCCCCTGGGCAGAGCATCTCTCAATGCGGTGATGTAATTTTATGAGTCATGGAGTGAGGCTTGATAGCCCATTAATAGAAGATATCTCCCCAGAAGGAGTTATGAGGGATGGGTCATGGAAGAGGTAAAGATCACTGCCCCACCTGGTTTTAACAGATGACGATGAACACATACTTTTGGTTACATCTTACATTGTAACCTAAGACAACAATATTCTATTCACTGCCTATTGTTACAAGACCAGCAATGAAGAATGCAGAAATACAGAACAGCATAAAAAAAGGTTGGGTTCAAGTTTGTCCTTTAAGAGAAAGGGGAAAAATTGCCACAACTATTAGAAAGGTAAAAGAATTGGACAGAATGTGAAAGCATTATATCTGTTTTATTTATTAATAATTAGATATTTTATTTACGATTTTTTGCCTCAACAATACCACACTTTTTTTATTTGAGGAGACCTATATTTTGCCTAACAGTGTGGTAATCTCACATATAAAAACAAATACAGATTTGGGTGGTTTTTGTGTGTGTCTGTAATTCTGCAATTTCATTTTCTCTGTGTTTCCACTTTCTTTCATGTCTCTAAGTTACTACAGTACAGAAAGATTTGCAGCTTATAATTGCAAGTAATCAGATGGGAAATCTTAATTAATTTGCACGCCTGTACCACTTCTTTTTTCTTTTGGGACAGAAATGAAAACTACCACAATTCTGTTAGCATCTCAAAGGAAATATCAGCATTTGAAGTACTCTGTAGCAGTTCTAGACAACAGAATAATAAATTTCAGAAAATGCTCCATTATTCAGTTGACAAATAGAAAACTGTGCCAACAAGACTTAAAACATCACATTCAAGCTGTAGATCCTTTGTCAAGCTGTGTGTTAACTCAGCATGAGGGGCCTTGTGAAGACATACCAGAAAAGCTGTCACTGAAAGCTAAAAGAACTTTAGGCTTCACTGCTTGCTTCTCACAAGGATATATGTAAAATGTTGCTGTCAGCTCCTGCTTCAAATTAAATAAGGAATAATATTCAGGCTTGTCTCCCACTTTTCCACTTAAACCACTAAATATCTGCAAGCGTGAGTGCATCTTACAAGTGTAGTCAGAAGCCATAGGAATTTAAGGAGATTTTTCAAGAGCTGTTCTCATAAAAACAGCCAAACAATGACTGACTGTCTGCCAATATCTGTATTAAAACTTATTTCATTAAATATAAGCTGCTTCTTCAACAAATGCATTTATAATAACCTTCATGTAGTTTTAATGAAGTGTTTTGGAGACCTGGTCATACAGTATTTAAAAATAATATTTGTTTCTTTCTCTCAGATTTCCATCATCTTTTCTTTTTTTCTTTTTCCTTCTTTCTGTGTGGAAAAGCGTAATATACCTGAATCTGTAGAAAAATGATTAATAGGAGTATATTTTAATTGTTTTTTTTTTAAACCACTTATTTGAAATATAGCTTGTATGTCTTTCTTCACATGGTTTTAAACATATCTAAGATTTTTACAAATTAAATTCTCTGCAGAAACCATATTACAAACAGAATAAGACTTGAATTTGTTAACCTGAAATATATTTACTTCATCTGTTGTCCCCCTAAATATATGCATAAATGTTAGTATGATGGTAATTAAACTCACATGACATTGCAGATACGCCATGAGGATTTTAGCATAAAACTTATTTCCTCTGCTTTCCTGTATTGCCTAGGTAACGGAAATGGGACTTAGCCTATAGCACGGGCAGTGCCAATGCCATTTCTTTTTTCTGAATCTTAAAAAGAAAAAAAAAATAGCAGAATAAATTACATACAGTTCATATTTTCTTTTCAAGAGTTTAATATTTAGTAATCATCACTAAACCAAAATCACCTTTGAAGTTCATGCATGTTTAGCAGTGAGAAAGACTATGGGATCCAATTTCAAAAGATCTGCCCAAAAGTTTCATATCAAAATACTGATGATATTGAATAATCCTTTTGCTACTGATAAAGTATTCCATTTTGATATACTCAGTTCATTCTTACAGAATTCTATCAGAGCACCAGAATAGAAAAAAAACCAAGTTGTTTGCAATAGTTTGCAATAACTATTAGATTATATACTTATGAAACTGAATTTAGCTTAAAAAAGGTTTTGCTGTAACAATGCTACCAATCCTTTGGAAATCCCAGACACTACTTATACACACTTAATGGAGAGTTATTTCAGGTTTATACTACTACATCAGGTTAATGCCACCTTGCCCGACACTTACATTACTGTTTGGAATGTGTTGGGCTGCTCATACAAAGTCACAATCGTGACTAAAATAAAATTGGGTTTTCTGGGTGTTTGTTTTTGGGGTTTTTTTGAGGGGGAGGGAGTGGGGGTGGGTTGTGTTTGTGGAGCTGAGCGTCAGTGACCTGGAGAGGTGGGAGGGTTGTCTTTGAGAAAGTCTACAATCACTTCAGGGGCAATTAGAGACCTACATGTAGCACAAAGAATCAATTCAGCCTGAAGAGAGTTTTATTTTTTTTTTTTTAATTCAGAAAAATGCGATGACTTTTTACCCCTTGAGTTCTAGCTGATACAATGTAAACGAACATGACAAGACATGACAAATATTATTTCTGCAATATAACTTCAGATATCACTTCTGAGGAAAAAAAAAAAGAGTAAAAGCTGTCTTTGGTTTTCCAGCTGCAGACATTATTTGTCAAGGTTAATATTTAGTACTAGCTGCTCATACTGGTCTATTAAAAGTTTTTGCTGAATCATTGGAAATAAGGCATTATGATAAATAAATCATTCATATAGCTCTGCCTCTTGGGAACTATTATTTAAATTACAAAATGTTTATTGTCAACAGAATGAAGATGTTTGTTTGTTTGTATCTGGGCAGCTGCCCAACAAAGATTTCAGACATGTTAGAGAAAGAAAAATTACATAATGATTATAATTTCATCAGATATCTTTTCCACCCTAAATCTTTTCAAATGAAATAAAAAAAATGAGAAAAGAAAAAGCCTGAAATGCACAGCAAAGAGGGATTGGTGGGATCTTGGTACAATAGTGACATGTTCTAGGAGCTGAGCAGGTGTGAGCTAGCATGGTGTCAGGGTAGGCCATGAGCACAGGCAATTCAGCCTCTTAGAGGGTTTTGAAAACCTGGGATCCCACAACAGTGCAAAAGGCGTTAATCTGAGAGTTCCCTGGAGTTATGTGGTGGGATATGTGTGTGGGGCCCCTGCCTTTTCCAGGCCCCACTATGATCTGATAAATGCTTGTTAGGCTTCGGCTTTAATGAACAGCGCCTGGACTCGGTGCCTCTTGAGTGTCTCAGAAACACTGTCTGTTCCCGGGAACTCATGCTACCTAATGAGCTCCTGCTTTTTCATTTTTATGAACGGCCTTTCAAAATATATTTTTGCCTGAATGTCATACCATCCTTGTTCTCACACTTTCACAGAAAGTTGCCAATGCAAAATGCAGCAAGGATGAAACATTGCTATAACTAAAGCCCCCTCTCTTGCAGCCCTATGAACAGCAGCCCAAAACAAGACCCTTTGAGCTCTCCTGCACCACAGCAGGCTGTGATCAGCAACCTCCCTCTGAGTGGGATGCCTCTCAGAGCCAACACACTCTCAAGTTTGCCATGCTCAGGGGATCATCAAAAGATGATGGATCCTGGGCAAATACCCCCACTTCTCAGGGCTCAGTCCTTTGGCTTCGATGCAAAGCCATCTGAAGTAAGCATTTCACTATTTTTGGGGGAATTTTTCACAGGTACCTTGCACTGACTCCTTCTCCTTATGTCTATGTGCATATACTATATCAAATATGGGAGAACTGCTGCTCTCCTACATGTTTGAGTACATTAGGTATCTAAGTAAGATAGGCCTGTAACTAAGTTACTGTTGTGATATAGTAAATCCTATATGAATCCTTTGCTAAAGTGTTAAGTTCAATTTAAGTTATAAGTTAAACAATGTTAAGTTTCAGTGTTGTTGAGCCTTTAGGCCATATTCCTTTCTATGCTTGCCCTTTCTATCCTTTTCTCACACACACACCCACCCACACACACACACACACCCACACCCACACACACAGATAGTTCTGTTTGTTTTAGTTTGGTTTGATTGACTGGATTTTTGTTGCTTTTTTTTGGTGTGCCTTAACCATATAGGACTAGTAGAGTGAACCTTGCCAATTTGAACCTTGCCAATGAACTTTGTGATGCTGTTGCTTTTATGTTAAATCTGTTTTTACTGATACCTGTCCCAGTGAGTCTTTAAGTGATCTAAAACATTCATTTTTTAACAGATTACAGTGTGACTACTTCTTGCAGTATCAGGCCAGTTTGTGCAAGGTTTCTTGGGCCTTATCTGGTTTAGCATGCTTTGTATCCAAAATCTGTAATCTTCATTTTAGTCCTTTTCCTAACACCATTTTCCTTGGAGCGGCCTATATAGTTTTGTTTTCCCAAGCAAATCTTGTAAGGATCAGAATTTAGTTCTTACAGGAATGCTACAATATTCACTACAAAAACATCAATGAATATTCATTGCACTTTGCTTACATATAAGAATTAGACAAAATAAAGAGTCTCCAACTGGAAAGGCAGACTTTGGGTTTGCAAACTAAATTATCAGAAAGAGTGAAAGACACTGTTTTCTTCAATTTGATTGGTACTAATACATGAGAAAAAAATATCCAATCATTAACTTTATTACTTAAAAGTAATTTAAATATGCAAAAATATCCATATAAAGCTGTTTGTTAATATCTAAAGAAAAAACCTGAAACAATACAATTTTCAATTTTGCTTTGAAGACTTGCTGTGTAACTCCATACGACATAACAGCAGTCAGTAAAATTTTAAAGAAAGTAATATAAATAAATATCACATTCCACTCTCACATTGCTCAAAGAAGTAAGAGAATTTGTCATTTTTCAGACCTGGAACTTCTTTCTTTCTTTCTTTCTTTCTTTCTTTCTTTCTTTCTTTCTTTCTTTCTTTCTTTCTTTCTTTCTTTCTTTCTTTCTTTCTTTCTTTCTTTCTTTCTTTCTTTCTTTCTTTCTTTCTTTCTTTCTTTCTTTCTTTCTTTCTTTCTTTCTTTCTTTCTTTCTTTCTTTCTTTCTTTCTTTCTTTNTTCTTTTCTTTCTTTTCTTTCTTTCTTTTCTTTCTTTTCTTTCTTTTCTTTCTTTTCTTTCTTTCTTTTCTTTCTTTTCTTTCTTTTCTTTCTTTCTTCTTTCTTTCTTCAAGACTTCATCCAAGCTAGTGGATGCACTTAGGTTTTAGTTTTTATCCTGAATCATGAACTTTCATGCACTACCAGAGCTAAAAATCATTTCCTTGGTTATACCCATTATAGACAATATCCTGAATCTCTATAGGGTCTATCAAAATAAAATGAAAGTGATACAGTCGTAACATCATGCAGGATTCACTCCATCTTTCCCTGAAAAGATAATGGCCCTCTGTGAACATAGTATTTAAAGTAATGAACAAAAACACCACAGTGAAATACAAATTCTGAAATAAGACAGCAGGGTATGTACATCTAATGCCTTTACAAAGTGAAAGGCAGAAATTTAGCTTGGCCACATTTATAGAAAACAGCAGTTCATATAGGCTGCACGACTGTGTCTGAGCAGGATCTCTAAGACTAGAGTGTGGATGAGGATGGTTCAGTTCCCACCATCCTTCAGATTTCAGACTATCTTCTTACATATGTGGGTTCTACATCATGTGTAGTTAAGTGGAAATAGCAGGCACTATGGAGGTGGTAAATTCATCATTTAACATTTAGAAGAAAGAGAAATTGGCATAGGGAATCCTGAAGAAAATTGAACCCACAATTACTGTTTTCATAGGCTTTGATGATCTAATCCAATAATATTTTTGTTATTTCTAACTACTCTCCTACAAAATATGCTATGAACTCTACAGAACTTGTTGAACAAAATATTGATATGAATTATCTAAATAATTCCCTGTATTTCCAGTGTTAACTGCTTTACCAGGAATGGGGTAAGAAATTCCATCTTACTTTAGGCAAGAGCCATGAATTATGAAACAATTTGGATATGTGCCTCTGTCACGACAATACTCCTTTTTTGCATGGTGTATTTGATCTTTTCTCCCTTTCAGTTATGTCAAATAGTTTCTCACTTTTATGAGCCTGTCTTCAACTATCAATCCTACCAGCAGCTCACCTTTTTGAAAATCCACAGTAAAAATATTTTCACCTTTGCATCTAGCCCTTAATTTCTCCTTCTCCCTGCATTCTTAATCTAATGTCTGTCTAAAGTGATTTTGGCTTCCTGTTTAGAATGTAGAATTTGCTAAAGAAATTATACAAAATTCCGTATTTCACCAATCAAACATTGCATGAGGAACATTTCTTTTTCCCATTACTTTTTGTAAAAGTTTTAAATTCGGCACTTAATCACTCTTCATAACATCTGAATCATTTGGCTGAGCGACTTTCTCTAGAATAATCTTTTTATCTATTTTAGCCAGCTAAGTGCTGTAAAATGAAAGTGTAACACTAAAACGTATTACTATATTAGCTGAACCACACATATTTAAACTGATGGATATAACACAATCATTCCAGTTTTTAGATTTAGTAAGTTGTAGACTTACTAGTGTAAGTAAGCTAGCTCGTATAATTAATAGTTGGACAAATCACAGAATTACAAAATCACAGAATATGCTGAGTTGGGAGGGACCCATAAGGATCATCGAGTCCAATTCCTGGCCCTGCAAAGAACCATGCCCAAAACTTACACCACCTGCCCAAGAGAATTCTCCAAACACTTCTTGAACTGTCAGGCTGGTGCTGTGACCACTGCCCTGTGGAGCCTGTTCCAGTGCCTGAACACCCTCTGGATAAAGAAACTTTTTCTAATATCCAACCTATACCTCCTTGACACAACTTCAGGCCATTCCCTCAGGTCCTGTCACTGTCACCACAGAGCAGAGATCAGTGCCTGCCCCTCCTCTTCCCCTCACAAGAAGCCGTAACTGCACTGAGGTCTCCCCTCAGTCTCCTCCAGGCTGAACAGACCAAGTGCCCTCAGCTGCTCCTCATACAGCTTCACCTCAAGGCCCTTCCCAGTCTTTGTTGCCCTCCTTTGGATTCTCTCTAAGAGTTTAATGTCTTTCTTACAGTGTGGCACCCAAAACTGTCCCCAGCACTGGAGGTGAGGCTGCCCCAGCTCAGAGCAGAGTGGGACAATCTCTCCCTTGCCCAGCTGGCAATGCTGTGGCTGATGGCCCCAGGACAGGGCTGGCCCTCCTGACTGCCAGGACACTGCTGGTTCATATTCGTTGGAGCTTCACTGATTTATACAATTTAGGATCTGACCTAGTATTTGTGAACTTTGAATTCCTGTGTGTGATAAATTGCTGTTTTAAAATACAACACAGCGAGCAGCACTACTTTGCAGTTCAAATGTAATGTGATACATAACCAGGACTATACCCTTATCTATTTGCTTGCTCTGCATTATCCTGTAAATGAACTAATTCACAAATAATACATTCTATACAAGATACTATAAACCATAGTGAAAGTATGATGAGTGTTGTATGAATAATTTTGTTTATTCTCAGCTCTGCAAAAGATATTTTCTGTAGAAATAAATAACATTCATTTTTAACACTTCTTGGGTGTATATGTTAGATAGATGTATACATACAAACATATATATTATGGATGTATGTCTACATGCATTATGTACAATTATGTATATTCATTTATATACAAAATAGAATGCAAATTTAATAAAGGGACGTAACTATTTCATTAACAACATATGAGAATGTGTTGTAGATCAGACGAATGATACTTGTAAATGAACCAGCTAAATGAATCAACTATGCCTTATTTGATGGGGTGGTGTCAACATTGCAGAGAGACAAAAAAACCCAACATCCTAGCTAGCAGTTTCTACAGAAAGATCTAAAGATTAACAGACTTAGAGAACAAACACACATACTCATAAAGCTGGTCCTGTGGAGAGAAAATTAAGACAGTGCCTAGCTTATGCACAAAGAATTTGAATGTCGGTTCCCAACCTGTATTTTCTACAGCTGAAAATAAATTGCAGATTTAATTTTACAGTTGTGTCAATTCTTCATCTTTTATAAATATACAGGCTACTTGAAAAAGAAGGCTGTAGGGAAGACCTAGAAGAGTTCACTCCAGGCTATTTTGCTACTGATTTGGCAGAGAAATCCACAGTACTACATATTAAATTAAATCAATCTATTAAAATCAATCTATTCTAGGGACATATATTTACTCATAAAATGTTATTGGTTAGATTAACTATTCCTGATATTATTTTAACCAGAAATTGTATTAGAGAAGAAAATTAATAAGTAAAAAAATTTTTGTAGGAAATTAATAAGTAGACAAACCTTTAACCAAGGTCACTGCTTGCAAATTATACTGACCATATCTCAATGCTGTCCACATTTGTCATTAGATACTTGAATATAAACTGATTCTGACAGAAGAAGAGAGTTCTAGCTAAAATCAGCAAGGGCAATGTTGACTGGAATGACAATCAGCTTCACACTCTCAATCTTTCCTTTGTTAAACTGAATATGTGCATCAAATCTTGGCATTCTCAGCTATGGACAGAAGACTCTAAATATTCTCTGAACTTTTACTTTTCTGTTCATTTGCTATTTTTGATTGTTTGTGTTATTAAGTTTATTTATTTCAGTGCTAATACTGTATATTATCTTAATATTAGCTTTCATGCTAATATATATGCTTTATATGTGTGTACACATTCAAGGTATATCATGCAAAAAGCAGGAGCACATTCTTACTGTAGCCAAGGTGCAATTCCCATTTAATTCAATGGGAACAGCATACCTCATTTAACTTTAATAACTTATATATGTTTTGTAATTGCATATTTTCTATATGTCTTACAGAAAAGGCTTGAGTTCATAGTTGGTAGTCCTGTCATTTGTTAACACTGAAGTGAAACTCATCAGTTCTGGTTCTCTTTCTCTGTTACTTTATACAGACATATTTTGGCTTTGGTTTTTGTTGCCTTGAAACTTTTTTCCTCTGTTTTTACACCTGGACCTCATTAGGGTTGAGAATGTGACCTATCTATGGGATTTGATTATATAAGAGGTTCACAACAGAGAAATTCTTCATAGAGATGAAATCTGCTCAGTGTCTAGTTCTCTGAGATATTGCCAAGGGCTGAATGTAGTGAACTGTGTTTTTAAGCTAGACCATTTTAAGGAATCCCAGATGTTTTCTCAGTCGGGGATTTTGAAATCTTACGCACACATATCTCATTAAATTATATAAAATTCAGGTGTCTAATTCCTTTGGACTACTCTGAAACTTCAAGAATTATTTATTGGCGAATTTAGATACACTATGGTTACACGGAACAGCTGTGAGGATGGAGATCCTTTTGACAAACTACTGTAACATATGAAGATTGAGAAGAAGACTTTATATTGCTCCAAATAAGTTAAAAGCTATGTGACAAATTCATAGAATCAGAGAGTCATAGAACATATGAGTTGGAAGGGGATATCAGAGATTACCTATTCCGATCCTTCTGCCATGAGCAGGAACATCTTCCATTAGAACAGATTGTCAAAGCGCCATCCAGCCAGACTTTGAACACCACCTGTGGTGGAGTAGCCACAATTTCTTTGGGCAACCTTCTTCATCCTTGTCATAAAATATTTCTTCCCTGATTCCAACCTATTTACCCTCTTGCAGCTTAAAAAATATTGTCCCTTCTCCAATACAGACCTTAGCAAAAGTATTTCTTTGTCTATCTCTTTGTCATAAGCCCCTTTTATATATTAAAAGGCCACAGTAAGGTCTTCCCGAAGACTTTTGTTCTCCAGGCTGAACAACCCCAACACTCTCTTAGCCTTTCTTCAGAGGACAGGTGTTCTGCTGGTCACTTTTGTGGCTCTCCTCTGGACCTGCTCTAATAGGTCTATTCCTGTTTTAACTGAGGAGCCCAGAGCTGAATACCTTCCTTCAGGCCAAGTCTTATAAGAATGATGTAGAGTGGGAGAATCGCCTTCTTTGTGGCCTACTGTGTACATTTTTTTTTTTAACTCAGGACACAATTGGCTTTTCAGGCTGCAAATGCACAATAATGGCTTATATTCATTTTTTCCTCCACCAGAATCCTCAAGTCCCTCTGCACAGGAATGTTCTCAGCAATTCAGCACCCAATCTATATTGATATTGGTGATTGCTCAAATTCAGGTGATAGGATGCAGCACTTAGGTTGATAGAACTTCATGAACCCATTCCTCAACCTGTCAAGGTCCTCTGGATGGCTTCTCTTCCCTCTAACACACCAACCTCACTCAGCTTGGTGTCACCTGCAAACTTTCTGAGGATGCATCATGAATGAAAATATTAAAGAGTTCCAGTATGGACACTTAAAGGAGACCGCTCTTTACAGATTTCCACTTGAACATTGAGTTGTTGGTTGTAACTCTTTGGATACTGCCATCAAGCCAATTCCCTAACCATCTACCTGTTCACCTATCAAACCCATTTCTCCAGTTCAGTGACAAGAATGTTGTGGTGTACCATATCAAAGACCTCACTGGAGTCCTGATAAAAGTAATGAAATACTGAATTCTCAATATAGCATTAAAATCAATGAAAATAACTCATACAAAATTAGTTTCACAATAAGTAGTAATCTGCTGCTGAATTGGAGTGGAGGAGATTAGTCACTAGAAAGCTGAAGTATGATGTAGTACTCAAATCTGATAGTATATACATACACTATAACTATACAAGCTAAATATATGGCTATATTTGCTAAATACATAGCAAGTAGAGGTCAAAGTGCATCATCAGTTAAGACTTGAAGCTCAGACATCAGTCCCTTAGTGACTGTATGTATCATCTAGGGAATAAACTGTATTCAGAGGTAACAGAAGCAAGCACATCACAATGGATAGACTTACTCCTAGGGGTTCCTTGAGATCTGTTCTGAGGCCTTATCATCAGCCTTCATGGAACCATGGAATCATTAAGGTTGGAAGAGAATTGCAAGATCATCAAATCCAACCGTTAACCCCAGCACAGCCAAGTCCATGACTAAACTGTGTCCTAGGCACTACAACTCCACAATTTTTTTAATACTTCCAGGGTCAGTGGTATCACCATTTCCCTGTGTCACATGAAAAGGAGAGATTTACTCAAGCCCTTAGTGTCTGATTAATCTGTCAGTACCCCAGAAAAGCTGAGACTCTCGTGCCTGATCAGTCTGTCAGTGTCCCATTACGGGGACCTTTCACTGAGCAGTTCACTAGTTCAGAGGGTGGTTTGACTGACATGTTTAGGTTCACACACTAAAAACAGAAACCCCCTCGTGGGCCTCACACCTTTACCCACTGCCAGCAACTACCAATGCCCTTGAAGGATTCACATTAACAGTTTACAGGATAACACTCTTTATTAATAAATTGCAGTAAGTTAAGGTTCAAGAATTGCCAGTGATATTATCTGACTGCAAAAATAAATTCAAAGCAATATATTAATTTAAAGCAATATGCTCACAAGCACTAATCCCCAGTGAAAGAAAGCTTGAGGTAATAATTCAGCAGATATAGAGTATGTTTCTTACCCAGTAAGCATCCCCACAGGAAAGAAGACGAGTTTAGCCCATTGGCTGATCCCAAAAGTTCCAATGTATTCTTCCCTAACCTCTCCCCATTTTCAACTCAGTTTTATACTATTTCTTTGTGCTTAGGTGGAGCTTGAATGACTTTAGTCATACATCTGGAGTGGTGGTTGTATGTTGAAAGCAGGGACATGCATCAGTCCAAAGACAGTGATTTCACCATGGTTGCTGATTCAAGATCAAAACATTTTCCTTTATATTCTGTGATGCCTTGGAGTGGCTACCTAGAACAGGCTACACACACAAGATTAATAGAATAAAAATGAGTATTTATTAAAGGCCTTCAACAGGTACACCTTGGGTAGTCAGAAACCTCCGAGAGGGGCTACACCCAAGATGGACAACGAGTCGAGATGGTCACGAGTTCTTCAGACATATATAAGCTTGGTCCATTTGCATATCAGGAGTTAATCCTCCACTTACAGCTTCAGGTGATGAAGTCATACACCCCCAGTTCACTCCTCTCCAACTCACTTTTGTATATTTTGGTGCCTGAGACTGTAAGGTGTCCTTGAGCTTCAGACCTAGAGGAATTGTCTGACCAAAATGAGAAAACAGTTAATTTACATTCTATATGGAGTTTTAGATTATATACTAAAGCAGTACAGGATTTGAAAAATATAAAAGCTAAAATTCTAAGGCATCACTTGGTTTTCAGCTGCTGTGTGGCTTATCAGCTGCAAAGAACCACTAAGTTACTTCTCTGCAAGGGTTTGGACAGAGCCTGGCTGCAGTGTTCCCCCTCCACCCTCTGTTTAGTCCCCATTAGGTTGTATTGTGTATGGGAGGTTGGATATGCTGACCACATTCCATTCAGGGATTAGCAACTGGTTTTCCCTATGACTTGTGTACCATTTGTTTTTACCCTCAGTCATCTTCCCACTCCCTGGGCAGTCTGTTCCAATACTTGATTGTCCTTTCAGTGAAGAAATTTTTTCTAATGTCCAATTTAAACCTCTCCTGGCACCACTCAAGGCCATTTCAGCTTGTCCTATCACTTATTACCTGGGAGAAGAGACTGACTCCTACCTCACTACACCCTCTTTTTGGGGAGTTGTAGAAAGAGATAAGGTCATCCTTGAGCCTCCTTTTCTCCAGGCTAAACAACCCCAGCTGCCTCAGTCACTCCTCATCGGGCTTGTATCCCAGACCCTTCAACCCATTTGTTGCCCTTCTCAGAGATCAGCTTCTGTGCCACAGTATATATATAGATATCAGTTTTATACTAATTATAAAAGTTGAGTTATTCATAGTAGCTCATAACCTCGAGAGTAGAGTTTTATGAACAAGCACATCCTTGGTAAAAATATAAATTTTACTTACCATACTTGAGTGAACATGGGAGTATCACAAACTACATATTCACTTAATTAATCTGATACACTGTTTGTACACAGTTTATCATCAGTATTCATTACACATCCTTCACATTATATTCTGTTTCATGGTGGCAGACATTACTGAAAACCTTGGGTGACATTTTAATAAGCGTGACCACATAAAGTTGAATATGATTCACACCTGGAAGACCTAGACATTCAAAACCTTTATCTTAACTGCCAATATAAACCGCTAAACAAATATGATACAAATCTCATGTTCCTATTTATTAGGGAATAATGTTTATAGGTATCTCCAGCTTTTAGTCTAATTTGCCACTAGTATGCTAAACTCCATTTTTAGCCTTGGCATGTTCTAAGAAGAAATAGGAATATTGCAGATATTGTACATATGTCTTAATCAAAGTGCTGGTCTCACTGCTACTTTCATTGAGAACTCTTGTTGCTTCTGTTGTATTTGTGCAAAGTATAAATAAATATTCAAAAAAATTGAGTCTGATCCCCCTTACTTTGGAGCAAATCAGGTATAATTGCAGAGGAATAAATGCAGTTGCATGCATTAATGACAATGTTATGTAACTCCTAATCTGAAAGTTGTATGCCTGAATTATTGGAAAGAAAAGAAACTTAAAATGTGTGGTCTTCTTCCCTCTCATGCAAGTGATTATTCACAAAGTACATCAATATGTGAGCAGTCTGAATTTCTAAAGTTTAGATAGTATCTATCATAGTTCATGCCTTATGCTAATCTGAAAGTGTACTAATTTTTAAGAATGAGCACACAATTTTAAACAACTCTAAAAGGAACTTCTGAAATGACAAACAGTGCACCTTTGCTGGAGTCTACATTTTAAGAACTTGGATGCAACTAATTTCATAGGTACACTACTTCTGATTCATGCCAAAGTATAACAAAATACCATTAATGTTTGGCAAATGTGTTTCCTTGAGCGATATAATTTCCTGTCTTTCCTGGCAGAAATCTCTGTAGTACTGATACAATTTGAATATCCTTCTAAATGTAGTTCCTTCCAATACATATTGATGTAATTATTTTTTATTTTTGGACAGCCTAATAGTATATGGGAATATAAATAAGTGCGGAAAATAGACTGATTTTCCTCATCCTCTAACAACCTAAAGACAGATCCTGAAGTAATGTTCTGGATGCAGGTTTCTCATAGCTAAACAAATTGAACTGATTTTCTTTCATTCAGTATAAATGAAGACTTGCATTGTGTTTCTCATCAGAATATGAAAGGAAGTGAGTAAAAGAAGAGAATGCTCGTATGAAAAAACCCCACATATGTGCAGGAGAAGAAAAAAGATAGTCCATGTTTAAAGATGATACCTGGGACTATTCCACTATCTGCTATTCTGGACAGGTGAATGTACCTTCTTTTTCATCAGTGCTAATTGTTCTGAGTAGAAAATTAATGCTGTTTCTGGTAGCTCAACTAAGTCGTTCAAAGTTAGGTTCAGTGTCTGCACGAGTGAACGGTATGTATCTTGTAGGCGCAGCCTGCAGAAGAGATCTTCACCTGGGCTACATTCTCTTTTCTGACACCTGCTCTGCACGTACATTCAGGCCACATGCTGGCCTTCAGCATGTTAAATGCAATTTAACAGGCCAATGCTGGCCTACATGTTAAATGCAATTACTTTATTTTACTAGTTCGGGTATTTCACACTTTTTTGCTAAGAGCTCTCTACTCCTACAGGTTGATTTTCTTGACAATTAGTATCCTAGTTACCCTTTCCACTGCTTCTCACTTCCAGAGGGTCAAGTTATACTGTTTTTTAAAAAACTGACAGTTAGTTTTAAGACCTTTTGAATACTCAATTTTTGGATCTCATGTCACTTCAGCGAGCAGTGCTTGCACAGCATCAAGGCATTTTCTGCTTCTCATGCCACCCCAACAATGAGGCAGCTGTGGGTGTGCAAGGAATTGGAAGTGGAAAGAGCCAGGAGAATTGTGCCCAACTGAGCAAAGAGGTATCCCATATCATGCTCAGCATATAGAGCTGGAGGAAGATGCAGGAAGATGGGGGGACCACTATGCTTGGAGCTACACCTTTAGGCTTCACAAGTCACTGTTACGTGTGATGGAGCCCTGCTTTCCCAGGGATGGCTGAACACCTGTCTGGCCATGTGAAGTGGTGAATGAATTCCTTAGTTCTATTTGCTTGTACATGGCTTCTGCGTTACCTATTAAATTTACTTATAGAATCGTGTTCATCTCAACCCATGAGTTTTCTCACTCTTGCCCTTCTGATTCTCTCTCCCATTCTGCTGGTGAGGGAAGGAGTGATTGACTGGCTGCATGTGGCTTATTTAGCAGCTCAGGTTAAACAGTTGTGGAATGAACAAGATTCAAAGGTCAAGTTTCAAATTATATATGATTATTTTCTGTTCTTTTGATCCTTACAGCCCATGACTTTAACATCTGTCAAAAGGTTCAGTTTTGCTTGATTACCTCCCTGTTCTTTGTTTTCATAAAGTAAATGAAATTTCAGTATCAGAAAGGCACCAGTTTCAGTGAATTAATATCTTTTGCACACCTTCTTGAAGAGGAATTATACAACGCAAGATAGAATGAGGAGGGGAAATACAAGTGATAAAGAAAAGAAAAAATATAGTGAGGAAATATCATTGCAAAGGGCAAGTACAATAGGGAATGATGAGGTAGTTGTCAGAAATGGAAATGTCCTAGAAAACATAAGATGAGGAAACATAGTTTCTGAGTTTGAATTAATGAAAGGAACCAAATCCACAAAAACATACAAAAACATATTTCCTTTGGACAGTTTCAAGAACTCTGAAATTATAAAAAATAAAGAAGAAAAAAATAGAAGGCCAAATATTGTAGGGTGACTATGCAAGTGATCTATAATTCTTTATTTTTTGGTCACTATGGGTTTACTGTAGACACGATGCAGTTTAACATGGTTTTGTAAGCCTATGTATGAAAAGTCCACTTCAAATCTATAAAAGTTATTACATCTAGAGGCTTCAACAGTTCCTCCAGCTGTTCTGATGAATATTGAGAACACAAGAAAAATGTGAGAGACATGAGATATAACTTTGGGAAAATGGGTTTTAGACCTACTTTATAAAATTTATTCCCATATTTCATCACCAAAAGACAGAAAACTTTTTTTTTTTTTGCAGCAAACTCATAGGAAGTGCCATAACAAAGTAGGGGCTGTTCAGGAATGGGAAAAAGAACTTGAGGAGAAAAAAATAAAATTTACAGGAATAAATAGGCTACTCAGAGCTCCATCTGTTCTGGTCTTGAACACCTTCAGGGATGGGATATCCACAATGTCTCTGTGCCTGTTCCAGTGCCTCACCTCACTTACTGTAATGAATTTCTTCCTGTTATTTAGCTAAATCTAGACTCCTTCAGCTTAAAAAACATTTGTCCTTGTCCTAGCTACTACAGATCTCTATGAGAAGTCCCTCTCCAGCTCTCTTATACGGCTCTTTTAAGTCCTGGAAGGTCGTCTAAGGTCTCCCTGGAGCCTTCTCTTCTCCAGGATGAACAACACTAGATCTCTCAGCCTGTCTTCACAGATGTACTCCAGCTCTGTTACTAACTCAGTGGCTTTCCACTTCATTCCAACAGGCAAATGTTCATTTTGTTTTGGGAGCCCCAAACCTGGACAGAGTATTCCAGGTGGATTCTCACAAGTGCAGGGTAGAAAGACAGAGTCACCTCTCTTGACCTGCTGCTCACACTTCTTTTGATACAGCCCAGGATGTGGTTGGTTTTCAGAATGCAATCACCTATTGCAGAGTCACATTGACCTTTTCATCCACAACCTCCCCCTTCTACCCAGGGCTAGTCTCCAGCCATTTTCTGACCAGCCTGTACTTGTGCTTGGGATTGTCTCAACTCAGGTGCAGGAAGTTCTACTTGGCCTTGTCATTCATGAGATTTGCAGAGACCTTTCAAGCCTGTCAGGATCAACGTCTTATCCTTGGTGACAAAGAATAAAGAACTGGAGGCTAGCACAAAAGGAAAGTCACTCCTTTCCCTCTTACTCCTAGATGAAAATGATTTCCTCTGCAGAGGGAGGATTACATACCACAGGGCTATAGCAAGAATCTACAATGACTATACAGAGACAAGAATCTGACATGAGTCAGAAAAGATCCAAAAGGTAAAGACAACAGGATATGGAACAGAGGTGAAAATGATATTGTTATTATTTTTGTTATTATTATTATGAAAACCATCCTTGTAGCACAGTTCAGAATTTGATAGAGCTCCCCAGCTGAACTCCAGGCAAAAAAGCTTCAGATAACAGCCATTATGTAAGGAATTTTAAATTGTGCAGAAGGGTCAGGCTTTGAGAGATAAAGAGATTTCTACACCATATGACATAAATAAAGTGAGTTTTAAATGTCCCTTTCGCATATTGTTGACCATTCACTTAGTCAAACAGAAGATAAAAATTCAGTAAAATGTAAATTAGAGTAGAAAAATTACAGAGTTAAAAGCAAGTGCTGTGAGCAGAAAGGCACAAAGCACATGGAGTCTAAATCAGGCTTTCAGCTGTGTTTGCTCTGCAGCTTCACAGATTCCCTAGCAGTCTGATCCCCAGTTCTGCAGAGTCGTGACTTCTACATATGTGGAAATTCTAAGTTCATTGCACTTCCTTCTAACACACTTTTGCATTATTTATGTAACCTGTTGTTAATCTAGTATTAGCATTTATTATTAATAGACCTAATTACATATCTAGGAGTCAATATACATCTAGTACTGTCATTTATTTTGTAGTAAATCAATGGCCTACATACTTCTATTATTTATAGCTGCATTTTCTATTTTGTACTTGGAATCCCTTTAAAGAATTTTCGGATTCAGTGAAAAGTCCACTTACTGAAACTTCAAGGAGAATACAGAAAGACTAAAAAACATCCTTAGATGTATTAATACTAGACAGAAATCAACAGCCCCATGGACAGTGAAAAAAACCAAGTATTTTATAAAATCTATTAATATAAACATATAGTAGAACAGACAAATGACAAATCTATCTTACACCACTATGAAATTTAGGAGCATTTTATGTCACATTAGAAAAGAAAATAAAAACTGCTGATTGGCAATTGTACATATTTCCAAAACTAATATCCATCTGGAGTTGCACTACAGTTACCTGCTTTGAAATTGATCCTCCTTATTTTCACACAGGAGTGAAAGCACCAGAAAATCAATCAGATGGATCTGGCCTTAATAGCGAAATATTTCAGATGGTTTTTTGCATTAAAATGCACTCAGTTGTCTGAAGAAAAAAATTATATGTTCATTTGAGTCTTTAAAATATTATTTCAAAGTAATTTTCTGGAGGAAAATGAACACACTTATCTTTTCTATGCTCATGTATTTGCAATGTTGCTCTTTGTCCTTAGAACTGTTTATCCTACCTGTCAAAGGAGATGTAAACTCTGTTTATTAATTGAAACTTGGTTTTTAAATACTTATTGATGTTGACTAATTTTAGGACAGTCTTCCAGACACCAAATGGTAGACTTGCTTCTGTTAGAGTTTGACATTGCTTACACTAAAAGAAAAAAAAGAATTAAAAAAAAAAAAGTGAAAAGAATTAGATATACAATCCATTTACTTATGCACATATATGTGTTGGAGTCAGTAAGCCAGAGGTCTATCTGAATCTTTCAGAGAGAGATCAGAATGCAGGGATTGAATTAAAGCCTTTAGATGGAGTAAGTAAGTAAGTAAGTAGAATAAGTTTTAAGTGCTTTTAGTGAGTAAAAGGTCTTAGATGCCTGAGAAGTAGTACATGTTCTAGTGAAGGTTGAAAAACATACTAGTGTTTCCTTAGAGGCTCCAAGAACCTAGCTTCAGACATAATAGAGTTAAGAATATTGCTTACATTTTTCAGCTAAAACAAGATAGGCCATGTACGTAGTCTATATGTAGCCTGGCATGCTAAGAAACCAGAATTCTAATAGGTTAAAAAGTAGTGGTCTGAGTTTGTGTCTTAGCTTGTTGGAAAGTTTCTATAAAAGAACAGGCATTAGGGAGAGCTGGGGCTCTATGCCATGGCTTTATGCCATGTGCATTTTGCCACTTGCTCTTTGCCATTGCTTTTGCCACTTGCTTTTATGCCATGAGCTCTTGTCATTGCTTTGCTTTGGTTTTGTCTTTGAGACTGATGTGCTTCTGTAATAAATAACTTTATAGCAACTATTAACTTGCTTGGTTTTTTAAAGAAGAATATAGCCTGAGAGTGTGGGTGCCCAAGAGGCACCCGGAGGACCGCAAAACCTCACATATATGCATTAATATTCCCAAAATTCAAATTTACCAAATAGTACAGGAATAAAAGAAATTAGACAATTTTCTTGATAATTCTAATTTTTAGTTTTTTTATTGTTAAGACTCTGTACAGTTTATCTGAGGCATTTTTTATCTTCTTAGTTTTGTTATGCTAAGCAAACAGCATGGGTGCTAGTGGTCTAGTACTTGAATGCCTACTCTAGCCCTATTTTATTTACTACCAGATGTACAGCTGAATTTAAAAATAAAATAAAATTGAATTCTTGAATGATGGTATACACTTAAAAATAAGCACTCTGCCTATCTGAAGTCTTGCTTCAGCCTCATCTTGAAGGCTAGTAATTCTTAAAATGACTACTCTTAAGGAAAAGATCTGTCATGTCCTCATTGTCCATATTTAACAACATATTCTTGGGCCAGGACTCTTACTAAGTAATTAAAAAAAAACAAGCTGGATCTGTGAGCAATATGTACCAATGCACTTAATTAATAGGAGGTTAATCATAAGTGTGGCATTTGTGCCTAACAAAGTCTAAAACTGTGGAAGAGAAATCCAAGACATACTTAAAATACCATTTGGAAAGGTCAACTTGGTATTTGTGTGATAGCACAAATACATCCTAAATGCCATGGAAATGGCAATACCATGGTATATGTGTTCCAGGAAAAGCGTTGAATGATCAGTCATTTACCCAAATTTAATGGAGAAAGATGCAGGACTGTTTTGTATCATCTGTATTACCCATGAAAAGAATTATTAATAAATATAAAACTTCAGCTTTTTTGAGTAGGTATGTTGGATCTCAAGAATATGGAGTTTTTGAGCTTTCTGTGCTTCCTGGCACAGACCCCCTTGAAAACACTGCACTGGACTTGAAACCTTGGAGAAGACTTGTAAATATGAATAAAAAGTTAGAGATCACAAATGTGTAGTGGGTTAGATATGTGTATTTTCACTGGGTGATGGGTTTTAAATTTGGGGGTTTTTATGTATAGTGGTAGTTAGGGGACAAGATGGAGAATTTTAGGTGGTGTCTTTCTTCTTGTTCATCTTCTTCTCTTCCTACTTCTTCACGGAACTTAGGTAGTAACCTTTGGATTGGTCAGTCTAGAGTCACTCTAAGGGTCATGGGAATCTATTATTGGGTAATGTATAAATAATATAGGTGTTAAACTTTTATTGGTCTGCTTAGCTTTAAAAAGCCTTGAAGCCATTTTTCCTACTTCTAGCAAGGAGCTAGAAGTGCCGCTATGCTTTCTGTAAATTTTGATAAGATATAATAAACTTCCAAGTCCGAACACGAGATATTGACTCGTTAGCCTTTCTGATAATCCTGGATCTGAAACAAAACAGATGAGACTGATGACAAACCACTAATCAGTGGTGCAAAAGCCCAGAAAAAGCCTGAAACACACTTACATAGGTAGTGGTACATCAGATAGTAACCACACTAATACTAAAGTTATTATAAGCCATCTGGAATTTGCTGTGGTGATATCAAAGCAAAAATTCAATATTCTCATACACTCTTTGGAAAAGTTTAATAGGCATAGATTAAGAAAGATCTAAATCTCTCTCATTCCAGCTCATTTATGTGCTTTCCATTGAATTAGTCACTCACATTTATTAAAGTAATTTGTTTTTTTCCTAATTTCTTTGCCAGATACTTATTACTGTTCTTCTGGGAAAACAAAGATTATCATGGAAATATGAAAAATATGCATCCCTTTCTGGTGAAAAGCACATATTTCATTCTACTCCAACAAAGTGGAAAAAAGCCAAACACAAGAATTTAATAGACAATACATGCTTCAAAACCTCTTCAGTTCGCTAACTTTGGAAGTCAATATAATGAAACAAAGTTCTGTGTGGCCAGAAGACCTTGAAATAAAACCACAGAACTCAGAAGGGCCATAGAAAAGATATCATCTTTAATTCATAGGTGAAATTGTTCTTGTATGTAAGACTGAGTCCGTGATAGGCTCTGGTAATGCAGATCTCTTCACTGTACATTGATTATAAAGGAAACAGCACAGACACAACAGAAATTACTTTACTTTAGGTATTCCTGTTTTGTTTGAATGGAGAATTTTAATCTCCACAGTCAATAGATAAAATATAGCAAAGTTGAAAACTAAAAATTAGTTAGGAAGTTAAGAATGTGGCACCAATCAAGACGGTGCCACAAACAGTTCAAAAAAAAAAAAAAAAGATGGATCTCTGATTGTAAATTTTGTGAAAACAGTCAGACTTGAAACATATATAATTCTAAAATAGTTTTTTAACTATTTTGGTGCCACGGTCATTTAGGGGTGGTTAGAACTACCATCTAAATGTTACAGAGAAAAATATTAAAATATTTGGCTGTACCAACAATACCAGAAATATTCAAGATTTTGAATCCCTCACAGGAATTAAAAAAAAACAAAAAAAAAACAACAAAACCTGCAAAGCAATCAAGTACATTACTTCATGCTTTGATGCTTCTGGCAACTTGATTCTTCTCAGAAGAATTTAACCCTGTCTTCTTTTAATCTTGAAAAGCAAAGATTTTTTTTCCCTTTCTTGTCTTACAGACTGATGGGTTCTCAATCTGCTGTGATGATTGTGACTATTGTACACGCCTACCATAGATACACTATGTGATATCTGAATCAACAATTGAAATCTGCGACAGATATTAATCAAAAAGATAACATTTTATTTAGCATGAACAGTACAATAAGCCTCAAGTCAGGGGAGGTTAATCTCCAACTATCGCTACTCTGATTTTCACAGTAGCCATATATGTCAGATCTGAAAGCTCTACTGCTGTCTCATCAAACTTAATGTCCTTCAAAGAAATCCTCTGAGAAGAAAATAAATATTATAATGGAATTAAAATAGGTCTTTAGTTCATAGTGTCTTGAGTCAAAAAGAGTAAAACTTCTTTGTGACAGGATCTTGGTCAGTGTGTGTGTGCTTTGGCCTTCCTAACAAACTCCTGAAAATTAAAATAAAGTGTTTTAGATTATGAATTAGAAATGTTATTTTTTAAAATAGAAAAAATTCAAAGGGTCGTTGTTGAAATTAAAATTATTTTAAATCAATTTTTCTTCTGCCTGCTAAATTCTTCTTTGTGAATCTTCTCTTCCACTCAATTCAATGACCTACATTTATTGTACGTTGCTGCAAATCTGTGCTGTGGCTGCCTCCTCTTTCCTCCTCTGCAGCCTCTGACATGTTCTCCTCCTAAGTAGTCCAAGAAGTGCCCAAGAGAGATCACATTTTCCTTCCTGTTTCCAGAAGGGTCCAACTTGCTTACTGCTTCACTTGTTCACACAAGCTCAGGACAAACCTAAATAATGTCAGTCAAATGCTGTAAAAAGCTCTAAGAAGTCTTTGAGATTTCCATTATTAGTATTGAACATCTAGGGGCTACTTAAATGAATTGCTTAGAGTAATGATTTAATAGATCATTGAAAGACAAAATTAACTTTTAAAAATTGTTACTATCAAAATAAAGGCACAAGATGCTCTCAGACAGTCTTTGTGATCTACTGAGTGTCACATTAGATGAAAAGAAATTAAGTACTCTACTTACAAATTTAGAGATGTGAATATTTTTTTGAGTTAAATTTGACACCTGTAATAATATATTACATAATTCTAGTAGAGTCTGTGGTATCAAGGACATAATTGTAAAGTTTTTTCAATGCTGATTAAAATGGAATTATTCAAAAGATATGTAATAAGATGAAAAACAGGCAAATTCATAGTAAAAAACTGATTTAACATTTAACAAAGAAATAAGACCACCAGGAAAACACCTTTCAGTCTAATAAATCTAAATCCAATTATCAAAAAGTAACACATATTAATACTCAACAACTTTAACTCTTCTGATAGTTGATTTTATTTTTTTTTAACAAAGGTTATTTTAAGGAAGCGAAGTACCACATTGGCAATTTTTACCTTAAATTAAAATAATTTAAGAATTTAATGCCAAACTCTTAAAATTAGAAGTCAGTTCAGGATACTAGAACAGTAACAATAAGACAAGTTATAAATTAAGTTATAAACAAGTTATAGATTAAAAAAGGCAGACAGCCTGTGTTGGAAGTTAGAAAACAAAACAGAAAGAAGCATTAAGAAGATTGCTTTTTCTTATTGGAAAACTGAAGGAGTTCCTTTTGGCCTTTCATAGACATAAACCTAATGTGTTGTATAGCAAAACAGAATTTCTCTAAATGATGCCTTACCTTGGAAAAGGAAATGGGGTTTTTAGTTTGTCTATTTTTTAACACTCTTATATGATGATGATGACTCTTATGGATCCCAAGAATTCCTTGTGTAAAATATTGCATAATTTTTCAAAGTCTGTATTATGACAATTTAGGTTTGTTAAACCAGAAAAGAAAATTTTAAAAGGCCTCAAATGTTTCCTTATTCACAGTAATTTACAATATTTTCTTATTTTAAAAAGCAATCTGCAATCAGAACAAAAAAATTTATTGACTTTACTGATGAAGTGCTGTAAATACTGGAAACCAAGATAAATGCTATGTAAGTAGGTGGTTATGTAAGACTGAGCAGTAGGTTTTAAAATGTATTATCCTTGATGAATTGATCAACACAACCCATTGACTGCTGTAAAAGAACACAATCTTGTGCTCTTAACATTGCCAGAAAACCATATAGACATACTATTAACCAAAATATTTGGAATTGAAGAAAAAAGGACAGTGGATGAAAAACACTGTCCAGGCTTTGTAAGGAATCCCTTACACATTTAAAATGCTTCATACAGTAAGGTTTATTAATTATTTAAGATGAGGGGCTTACCTAATAATAATAGCTTTTTTAAAATATTCTTTTGAAATGTTTCTATATTTATCTCAAATAGATTTTTTTACTCTGAGTCTTTGCTTCTGCAAAATGTGATTTGGGCTTGTTAAAAACAAACATTTCTATCACATAGCAATGCCTGATGTCTTCTAAACTCCTTGGGGAATTAAGAATTTTAAAATTCATGGCAGTTGGTATTCTCAAAATTACTATTTCCTACCTCATTTTATGGTCTTCCTGAGATACCTGCCTCTGTCTCTAGGGCATTTGTAGATAGCATATTTCATAATAGGTATAATTTCTACCATAATCCAAAAACCTTTCTCTAGTATAATTTTTTTTCTTAACTAAGTTGTTATTTTAATGTAGAAAAAAGTGGGTATATATAAAATCATGTACAATATTATCTTTAAAATGCTAAAATAAAGGGAAATTACTTAGTGCATAATAAAACAAGCTTCATATTAGAAGATGGTATTACAAAATACAACAATACGTAGGCAATTTATTTAATGAAAAAAATAATAAATCTTTGGAATGTTAAAAAAATGTCATTCCTTTTAAGAAAAATTTTCAGAATATTAAATTCTATTGGCTTTTAAGGAGAAACACCCAAGGTAGGATGCATCTATAGGCATTGGTGTACCATGCCAGTACCAGATATCTGAACAAAAGAGATCAAAGGCATCAAAGTTACAATTGTCTCACAAGATCTCTATAGAGAAAGAGATTTAGAAATAGGACATTTCCAGAGAGAAAATTGAAGTGATTGAGCTTCTTTTTCCTACAGGAAAAAGACCATCAAACAAGCCAAAACCAGAACAACTGTAATTTCTGTCTAGGAAATAATTCCTCACTATCACAGATATGGTAGTAATCATCTTAACTCAAAACAAAACAAATCAGTGGAGATGAGCACACTGTTCTTCAACTTGATAGTTACCCTAGCTGTCAATTTACATTCTGCCAAAGACAAAAACTAAACAAATACAAACAAAAAGTGGATCCAAGTAACTTATCAAGACAGATTTTTTCTTCTTCCCTAGCCACTTGATATCTAACAGAAGCACTGTGGATAGAATAAATTTAAAAAACACACACAGGAAAAATACAAAATCAATATTTAAAAAGAAATCAAAGTAGCAAATACTGTAACAGTTCTATCCTGGAAAACAGGGCTATTCTATCACATAGACCTTTCCAGAAACTCATGAAACCTAAACTGAAACAACTTGTTCTCATTAGCCCATGGAAACCTGTGCTTCAAACAGTGTTTAAGTTCAACTGGAATTTGATGTGTATGAATCAACTTTAAATGAAACACCTCCGTGAGCATCTGCAAAGATAACTGACAAAGCTTCACGTGGATTTGGTGGTAACAAACTCACAGGCTGGAGCATACAGTCTTGAAGTCACTTAGTCAAGTAAGTTAAAACATCTAGAAATCATTTTTCTCTAGCTGCAGTTTTCACATATTAAGAAATATATAGGTGACAGAGAGCTATAATAGCCAAGGTCTCATTTATATTAGATTTCATGTGGATCATGATAAATACTGATCTTGTCTCTGAAGTATGAAAAGAACTGACTAGGAAAGGGTCAATAGAATAGACCAATAGGCAGACAGAATTAAAGGGCTCTGCCATCTATCATATTAGGGTTTTCAAGTATATGTAGAGGTTATAGTTCTATAATATTGTGTACCAATTACTCTCACAATTTAAAAAATATAAAAAACCAGCAAAGTTATACAATGGACTAGTAAGCAAAGTTACTTTGTAGATGACCCTAGGATTATACCTATACTCATGATTAGTCTGTCAGTCATTTGTTTTATTAGACAGCAAGCTAAATTCTTCTGAACAGTGGAGTATTTATTTTCTATATAGATCTTTTTGCCTGTTAAAAAAGAATTAGGGAGAAATGTGACAGAAGTGAAAATATGCTATATAGAAAAACATGTTGCAAAGGACATTTGAAAAACAGGTCAGAATGTATTTGGTTCAAATAAACAGCAAGGTTTGCATCCTATCTTTGACAATTTATAGTTTTTAATCAATAAAAAGATATTTTTAACTAGATTCAACTTGAATCTGTATAATTTTTCATAGAAATATTCTCCTTAACTCACCTTTCTTAAATGGAACATTCCTCAAATATGCAGAGAAATAAATCTCCTAAATTCTCACAGGGCATTAAATTCTCCTCAAGAACAAATACTGTTTTTCTTGAAGGATCCATCTCTAGTTAGTGAAACATCTAATCTTTCAGAAAGATATAAAACCCCCTTATGTTATTTAGGTCACACATATGATCATAAGTAACTGGAATTAGGGAATTCCACTTGGAATAGTGGAATAGTGGAATAGTGGAATTAGGGAAGTCAGGTTTTTGGACCATTTTTAGATAAAAAAACCTAGCTGTGAACCTCACACCTTAAACTATAAAAATTCACTAAGATTTTGGACTACGGTGCATGGACAATTAAAATGTCACTCTTTTGTTTGGTTTTCAGGGATATTTAGAGATCATTTTGCTTTTATTGGCTCAGGGACCACAGCAGATGAAAATACCTGTTCTGCTGGCAGGTATGCAAGTGCGACTGTTGTGGTTTAACCACAGTCAAAATCAAATCCCACACAGCCACGTTCTGTTAGATGTTCACTGAGGAAGACAAATGCCATCACTCAGTTCCCCCCTTCCTTCTTCTTCCTCCTTCTTTATATACTGACCATGACGCCATATGCTCAGAAAGGGATATGATTATGAAATATCTCTTGGATCAGATGGGGTCAGCTGTCCTAGTTGTGTCACCTCCAAAATGCTTGTGTAGCCTCAGCCTGCTCACTATTCATTGGGAGGGTGATGTCAGGAGCAAAAAAGCCCTGACTGTGCAAGCACTGGCAGCAGCAGCTATAACATCCCTGTGCTTTCAACACTGCTTTCAGCACAAATCCAAGATGCAGTCCCATACAAGCTACTGTGATGAAAATGGACTCTACTGTAGCCAAAACCAGCACAGAGGTCAAGATAACCAATGCTGGACCAAAAGAAGACAGATATATACTTAGAAATATACTTAGAAATAATGCACATTCAGTAGGACTGACCATATTTGCATAATTCTTTACCAATATTTGTCTAACTTGTTTTTAAGGGGCTCAAACAAAGGAAACTAGCAGTTTTATTCTTTCTTTTGATAATAAGTTAATTTATGCTCATCTGTTTCTTTCTGTTAGCAGTGTGCATGAAAACAGGTTGGTTTCTTCCTATTTGTAGCTACCTTTTCTGTGACTGTGCCCCAATCAGAGTTTCTTTCAGCAGAGTTAACCGTTTCATTCTTTCCTTGTAAATCATGTTTTCTAAAAGTCTATTATTCTCATTGCTTTTCCTGGATTCTGTCCTAGGGCAGGGACTCAAATATGAGCATTTTGATTTGACTTTAATTAGTATGTCTGTGTGGTGAAAATGGCATACTTGTGTATGCATCACAGTGCTCACACCATGTTATCATTGCAGCAGCATATTACTATTCACTGTCATACCAGAGCTCTCATATGGCCCCACTTGTTTTTAATGAAAAAGTTTTCCTGCCAGTTTCAGCATATTAGGAATAGCTTCCTCAAGCCTGCCAGAACTACATCTCTTTCATCATGACCGAGTTTCCATAAACTACTAGTCTTCCTAATCCCAGACTTGCTCAGGTAGGAGGAAGACCATTACTCAATCTACATCAGCATAATATGATCCAAATATCAAGTGTCCTCCTCCAGCAGAGTTATGTTCACAGTGCTAGATGACACTGGGCTGAACCACATGTCATTCCGTCCGAGACAGGGCTCCTCTTACACTCAGCACATCCAAGGAGTAAACAAAAGAAAGAGTGTGTCCAGAGGAGGCCATGAAGACATTTCAGAGGCTGGAACACCTCACTTATGACAGGCTAAGAGAGTTCAACCTGGAGAAGAGAAGGCTTCAGGGAGCAGCCTTGCAGTACTTTAAGGTGGCCTACAAAAAATCTGAAGAGGGACTTTTTACAAGGCCATGTAGTAATAGAACAAGGGGAAATAGCTTTAAAATGAAAAATAGGAGGATTATATTAGATGTCAGGAAGATGTTTTTTACTTTGAAGGTGGTGAGCCATTGGAACAGGTTGCCCAGAGAATCTGAGGATCCCAGTCCCTGGAAATGCTCCTGACCAGGTTAGATGGAGTTTTGAGCAGCATGGTCTAGTGGAAGATGTCCCTGCCCATGCCAGGGTCTTTGAAACTAGATAATTTTTAAGGTGCTTCCCAACCCAAATCATTCTTTGATTCTATGAAAAAAATGTTCAGCAAAACAGGTAACTTTCAAAATGTCCTTCAATGAGCATGTGTCTTATTTGAATTCATCTTGATATAATTTTCTTTTTACCAGTATTGAACAAGATTACTTGTATTGTATTTACAGACAAGGAACCTATCTGACTCTTCAGTAAGAGTTTGTTACAAAAATGAAGCGAATTCAGAAGCTTTTGTTCAGTCTCCCACCACATAGCCATGTTATTTTAATAATTCTATTTAATGTATTTTTTATTTCCTTTTATACAGAAAACAAAGTAAATGAAAACAAACTACGATGTAAAGAAGTTGGGTTTTTAAAATTCCTTTATTCTCTTACTCTTTCTTTACAGTTTCAGCCTATGGAAAACTAAACAGAGAAGTCCCACCACTGTTGCATTCCAGATTATTTTTTTCATAGATTTAGGGTTCTCAGGGATTGAGAAGAAAAGGAGATACATAGCATTGATTATAAAGTTTTGGACAAAGAAAAAACAACCTCTCAGGAAATTCCATTACAATAAGGTTAAAGCCAGAAAATGTGGTAGAAAAATGAAGTATTATGTTATCTATATTAAATGCACAAATAAAATTTAATATCAGGAGAAATCATTCACTAGTGAAAATGTAGTTTAGATAGTTTAGATGATCCCATTTTCATCTGAATTAGATGATGATGATGATCATCATGAATGTTTACATTTCTTGATATTTAATTGTCTCTGGTCATATTTCTTTTGCTTAGTGCACAGGATCACAAAAATATCAGGATAATTTGCAGTGGTGAAATTTACTGAACCAAAGGGAAAACAAGTCTTTGAGCCCATAAAAACTAGTATAAATCTAGAATAATTTTAAATAGTTTTTTAACATTGATAATTTAAAGGGTTCAGAAAGTGGCTTAATAAGGACATGGAAGTGAGTTACAATGGTGGTTATTAAATATGCAAATAAAAAAAGGTCGGGAAACTTCTTGACCTGAAAACAGCTGGGAGAATATGGGGTGTAAGTGGAGGAAATGTATCATATGTTTTCCTAAGTGTCTCTTCACTGAACACTCAAAATGGCTAGACAAAGACTAATCCAAAAATATTAATAACAATTGCATTTCCTTTTTCATTTTCCTTTTTTCTCCCCTTCTCCTTCTGGTGAGTTTTGGCCTCTAACATTTGTTGTAGTCAGGTTAGCAACTTTTTTATTTGCAATGAAGTGCCAAGTTCTTACCAGAGTATGAAACTGCTTAAACCTAAGCCTCTTGCAACATGTCTGTAGAATCCTCTGCCTCACCCTGCAATACCTCAAATTTTCACTCAGTATATTAGATTGCTTCTCCTTCTACAGGGATTTTCTCCTGGCCCAAGCTTCTTAAGAAGCACAGCAGAGATGGAGAGTAAGCAGAGCAAACTTACAGTCTGTATCACACTAGAAAGCTAAAAACCAATTTTTAGAGTAATGCTCTTATTTCAGAAGTGTCTTGGATGGTATTTTGAACCTATCACTAGTGTGACACTACTTTTTCTCTGTCCTGATCTTTAGACCAACCTACAATGTACTATTATCTTGTACTTCTTCATTGGATAAACAAGATAAACTTGAAGTGGGTCTGAGAGCAGTATAAGGTTGGACGTAGTCTTGGTGAAGGCGCGTCACTGTTCAGAATCAAAGCTGTGTAAAGGATTGATTAAATGTATCAAACCAACTTGCTGATGTCATTAGTATATCTGAGGAATTAAAATACAGAATTCAAATACATTTCAGCGACAACAAACATATCACTGGTGTAGCTTTATGCCCTGTGTTACATAGAAGGTCATAGAGATGACAATCTAAAGTAGATACAGTCAAAAAGCTCTTCATAAATTTTTTGAATACTAGAAATATCATTGAAGCCTTGACATTTCAGAAGTAGGAAGAAGATGACAATAAACCAAAATATTGTAGAATCACGGAAATGCAAATCCCTCCAGAGTTTATTCATCTTCATCTTTTCAAGCTGTGTTAAATAGACCCCAGCTCCTTTCACAGAGACACCTCTAAAAATCTTCATTGAAAAATATTTTGCAATTTCTATGTAAATAAAATTTTCCAGTGCATGTGTGTCCTTGGGATGAAAACATTTTGCATGACACCTGAATCATAATTGCTGAAAATTAAAATGATGAAATATTTTTGTCACTCTCCTTTGGCCTTCCAATTTGTTTTACACCTTTCTTAACCTACTTTGCCCCAAAGTGGTTATCAGAAGCTCCTTAAGTCTTTTCAGTATCAAAAGCAGTAGAATATTCATCTCATATATTATTTATGGCATTCTTTTTAATGTATTTCAGAATTTTATGCAATATTTTTATTAGCACCACATTGCTCATACCTCTTCAATTTGTAGCCCATTTTTTAAAACCACAGTATGACTGCATATTCATTTAAGCACTATTTTATATTTATACTCTGGATCTTTACTTCAGTAAGTAAGTGAAGAACATAAACTTGCCTATACCGAATTTATTTTTATTGATATCAGACACTTTCCCAGAGTCATTCTGATCCAACACTTCAAAACTCAAGGACTTTAAAACATGGACTATCATTGAGCCAATAACAAGATCTTTCCAGTTAGAGATTGACCCTGCTTTAGCAATGTCTTCAGTAAAGATGGCATAATGCTAAACAGGAAGAAGGATGTGGTCAGGGACACCTACTTGCAGTACATTCTGGAATGGCAGTGTTTGCCAAATCCTATTATGTTTGGACTACTTGACTAGTTTCCATTTCAACAGACTTGTTTTCTATGCAATCTTTTCCTGAATGCTAATTATCACTTTGAGCATTTTTATTAATTATCAGTTAGACCCCACTCACTTTACTGTTATTTCAATGCATACTAACTTGTAAGCATTGTCTATTTCCAATGGGTAGTAAGTGTTGGTATTGATTGAATATTAAGCTGATAATGCATTATTCATTTTATCCTGTCAACAGCTGTAACTTGCATGCATATATTCTTTTTTACTATCGAGGAAAAGTGTACAAGTACAAAGTAAGTTTAGAAGCATTGTCGCTTTATATGAAAAATATAAATAAATGCAGAATTGTTTACAATTTACATATCTAAATGGCTTTTCAATAGGCACTGGACAGCCTTTTAGATAGCTGTTTTATATGTTTTGTTTGTTTCTTATAGTTACTGCCAATTTATCTGTTGCTCTCTAGTAATGAACATTAAAGTTTTCTAAGTTTAAATAGTGTTTTTTCTATTATTCTGCATTTAGTATAAAAACACGTACAGCTTGATGTACATAACTTTTGTGGAAATATTACATATTTTTTCCTTTCTTTTTTTTAAGAAAATCTACATCTGGCAAGGATATGAGAAGAAAAACACCAATCATCTCTTGCTTTACCTCACGAGGATTTCTAAACATTATTTGTGGTTAAGCCCGTGGGCTGAGTCTCATTCCAGACTTCAAAATCAAGGACATTAAAACCATAGTCTTTCTTTGATGACCTATTGTTGAGTCAATAGCAAAACCTCGAGCTTTTAAGACTAAAATAAATCTGAGCCAGCTCAAAAGTCACAGTTGCATCAGTTTCTACTGGTTTTGTCAAATGACATCTGAAGGACTCTTAACCAGACAATAGTCCAGTCTCATCAAAATTTGGTTTCAGATTTGATATTTTTCTCACTGAATAAAGAGCTGACAATCCAATCAATCTTTGTATTTGTTCACTAGCCTCCTCCATTTCCCTATTTTGCCTCCATCGATCCCATTTTTTGATTTTTTTTGCAGTAGCATGCATTATTGTGAAAACATAGGAAGGATGAAGAGAGACAGGTGATAGCTCAAATATTGCGAGAAAAAACTGAATGCTAATAAGGACAATACGAATTGTAATGAATTCCTCAAAGTTCGTACTGAAACTGTTCTGTAGACTAGGAGAACCATCCTCATCCCTTCCATTAGCCCTGCCAAATCCAACCCCAGGGAGTTATAGGGTGATATATTGCTTCCTCAGTCCTGGGTGCCCACACTCTGCAACAGAACTGAGAGCTTAATGTGGATGGGAGTTATCATCTTCTTGAACATCGTGGGTCCATTCTATTTATATCCAGTTAGCAACAACTCACTCACATTTCCAGAGCTCAGAACACTCATTAATCAAGATACATTGAACTCTTGGAAGATCCACAGCCTAAAAGTTAGGAATCTATCTTCTGGTTATTAGGAGAGAGTCATGCATAACTAGGATCCCTCCTGAGAACAAAAGGATACAATTTTCTGTTAAATACTCAGCTGTCCAGCTGAAAAGAAAAGCACCTGCCTTTGAATATTTCAACTGTAGACAACAACTGCCCACAAGAAGGGTTTTAGTTTCTTATAAACATGCAAAGTGTTAAGCTAGATTTAACATTACATATCTATATAATTAAAGCTAATATTCCATCCACAGTGCTATCTAAATTTGCACTAGGACAAAACATTAAAATCAACTCAACAGCACTTACGGTTGTTTTTGTCCCTTCAGTGTTTTGCAAGTAGTCCTTCAAGAGCAAACTCTCAATCATATTTATTTACCATGCACAATGCTTTGAAAAACTCCATCTACGCTGGTATGCAGCAGAGCATTTCTTCAACAATATGGGATACAAGAGATTTGTTAAATCTGCGGTCAGATCAATTTCTGGACCAGAATTTAGTTGAATTCCTTGTCTCAGTTTTATTTTCACTGACCTCAGTGTCTAGGTATCAGGTCAAAGGCTCTCTTACAGTTTTGAAATAAGGACTGGGGCTGATATTATCATCCTCTGTCATGACAGAAGCTTTCAATAGAAATAATAAAAAATCTAGAAGATAGACTATTTTCAAGATCTATTCACAATTAAAAACCGTGTTACTGCAAGGTATTTCTTTGCTTTTCCAAGCACATGATTAATTTCATTAACTTTGTCTTACTTAAATTAATAGAAACATATTCAAAAATAACCAATAATAAAAAAATCCACCACCAAGAAAAAAAGACCTATGCTCATGAGATTGAAAAGCTAAACATGGTGCAGGTGTTAGCTGTAACATTTACTGCAAGACCAGAAAGTCTTAAGCCCTATAGCATTGAATGTAATCTATAGTTAAGGTATGTAAAGAGTTATGTTCTTGTCCAGTTACACAAATTTCTTTGGTCGTTATGAGATGGCAGATTGTTCTTGGAATATCTAGTGTGCTGTAACTAATGTATATACTCTTTAGATTTATTCCAACAAATTAAAACTTTACCTTCAACAACAGTCAAGACAATCATCAGTCCAGGCATAGTTCTAATAGTATTTTTTAGAAGGTAGGAAGAAAACCAGGTTAATCCTGTCTTGTTCTTTCACTCCATAATTATACATTTTGAATGCAGTATATGGTTATTTTATCTAGATATTTTCCTTGCCTGCATATAAAAACTGAACTATGAAAGAGTTTTGAAAGTTAACATGTATCTGCTGGTTCTCCTGTATTCACAAGGCAATTAATCTATCATAAAAGAAACTCTGATTCATTTGTCAGTGGTTTGTTGAGCTCTCCTGTGAAAAGTGTTTTGTTCTGCACAAGGAATTTGAAGTTAAAACAAGATTTTTGGTTTGGATGTTTACCTTGGAGGTCAGCTGAAGCAGTTGATGCATCAGTTGTTAGATGAAAAATGTACCAAAAATAATGGAAGAAAAGAAATAAGTCTAGAATCCTACATTCTGTCCTAATCACAATATAAAAGATTTCTGCTCTTTGTCTTTGGCCCAATGAATTATTAATCATTTTATCCCAAATGGAATTGCAGAAAAAGGATAAAACTACAAGTCCCAATCCCCTTTCATTCTACTATCTCAGTCTGCTTTTACCCTCAATGTCTGCAGATTTTTGGTTTGGGCAGTCTTCTGAGAGTTGTGAAATTCAGTGCAAAAATGTGCATGTGGTGAGATAAGGATTGAGAAGGTTGTCTGCGAGAAACAGAACCTGAAAAAGTTGACTTTGAAAATACAAGGATTACTCTTTATGCCTTTTATGCCTTAAGTTTTAACCACCACTCTCTGCTTTTAACTGCATCAACAGAAGAAAGTGGAGCCTCCTGGCACTTAGCTTGGTATGCAGGAACTAGTTACAGGATGTGAATAAAGATATTTATATTCATCATCCATTTATAAAGTCTACTGATCTCTACAGTTGTCAATTACTGTTTATTGTGAATCTCATTCGGAAGAATGCATCTCTTCAAGCACAAATTGTTTGCAAAGTGGGCACTTAATGTACCACAGAAGACAGGGAAATCATAGTCATTAGACAATGTACATTATGTTGGTTAAAGCCTCTACTGGAACTATACTTTAGCCTGTGCAACTTTTAGAGTTGCAAGTCTCCTTGGGTGAATTAGTGATATGTGCAATAAATATGTGTCAAAGAAAGTTCCTGGAATATGAATATGGTGCCTCATTAAGATACACTCATTATCTACATTTAGAATTTAAAGTTTCACTTTTCCTCTAAGATGTTTTTTCTCTTTAGAGAAATAATTATTGTCTTAAAATCAATACCAAGCGTATTCATTTAAGTGTACTGTTGAGATTCATTGCAGATGGATTAAAGATTATCTGGTTTTGCACTCCGTGTGTGCACCTAAAAAATCACCCAAATGTCTTTTGGCCTTTCTTGGTTTTAATGTCTCCCTATCAAATAATTGATCATTGCAAGTCTTTTTGCAAAAAAATTTGCTTCATTGGTCATGTGTTTAGTAGTTCATATTACGTTTTTTGTAATTCCTAAGGAAAAACTCAGACTACTAAGATTATTTTCTTGTCAACAAATGTTCTTCAGTTTTTCATATTTCATAATGAACTGCTAAACATTGTACAGAACCACAGATAAGTAGGCATTAAAAATTACAGCTGTGCTCCAGTGCTTTTTCTGTCACATATAAAAATATTTGGTGGAACACAGTATATGGTAAAAATTCTCAAATACCACATTCTTTCATGCTTCCTATTCACTCTATATGTACTACCAGTCTACATCCTACTCTCCTGCCTTAGATACTTTTATTACATAATATTTTTTGCTTTTTATCAATAATTTAAAATCAATGTACTAATTGTTTTTAGAAGAATTTAAAATCTTTGAGGTTTTATTTGTGCCCAGCTAAATGGAAAATACTGTGCAGAACTGAATATAAAATTAGTGCATGTTTCATCTGTTGAAATGTAAAGGTCTCTAATCTGATTGTTTATATTTGAGGTGGTTATCAAAGCTGCTTCTGCATTCTGTAACTAGAAAAAACACCACTTCTGTAAGATACATTGCACTTTAAAGGACACTTCTCCCATACATCTGATAAATCACACTCTGGAAATCCCTGACTTTCTACACCAATTACTGAGAGGGCCTAGTGCAATTTACGTAGAATAGATGTCTGATGACGGATATGCATAAGTAGTCAGGTGAATCCTCTCCTATGAATCTGATTTTGCCATAAATCTCTGACTCAGAGCTAGAAAAAGATATGCTTTGTAGGTTGAATGTGTTTTCTATAGTACTCTTCTCCATATATAGTATTGTAAATAAATACTGTATTAAAAAAAGTCAGTGTAAACTGAAATATGCCTTCCTGAAATTCTGCTGTAATACAGAATGCAGCAGGAAAAATATGCCCTTCTAGGGGGGAGTTATTTTTAATGTACCAGTTTGTGATAGGGCTATTGGGTAGAAGCAACCAGTTGATGAGTTCTCCTCTGCTTCAAAACACGTCAATATATTGTAAATAGATCACTATGTAGCAAAATAAATTAGTAGGGATGTTGCAAATGTGTGCCTGGCCAGCATACGTGTGTTGGTTTGTCATGAAACACTGTTCCTGTGGTGTTAGATGGAAAAGGAGTAGGATTTTTTTCAAATATTAAAATCAGATATATTACTATGATGTATAGTCAACTGTAAATTATCCTTGAATGATCTAGAAAAGCCAGAGAGGACAGACAACTTGCGTGCAAGCTGAAATATCACTCAACACAAAGCAGCTAGACGTTCAGGACTTTGAATACTTCTTTAAGGTAGTACAGACTCACACAAAAATAATCTTTATGACATCTTGCTTTTCTTCAAACAAATTAATTTCTTTATCTGCAGAACATATTCACAGACAAGTTATGCAGATTCCCTAGTGATTTAGTTCACATCCAGCAGTTCCAAAACATTCTCATATAGAAAACACTGTCTCTATATCCATAATGGGATATCAGGTAAATTTTTCAATGCCATGAAATCGTAAGGACTTTCTCTGGTGTAGCATGCTTCTTCATCCATGCCACTAAAAGGCATTCTTACCAAAGAAGAAGAATTTTGTGTATTTTGGTGGCTGGAAGAAGAGTGTGAGTTGTATCATGTTCTTGAACCACATTTGTACTTGTCCAGAGAGAGCTCACTGAAACAGACTGGATATCTAAATGTAAGCATGTTTACCTACTGCTATAGAAATAGCTCCACATGTTAGATAGAGACATATGAGCCCTTGGCAACCAAGTGCTTCTGGGGGCATGCAACTGGTCAGTACTGAATTCATGCTAATAAGCAATATAAAAAACCATTACGTGACTATTGAAGGGAGTCCTAAAAAGAATGCCAGACTTGAAAGGTACAATTTACTGCTAAACTGCTGTAATGAAAGTGAATTATAACTAGTACACAAGGTAAGAAGGTATAAAAGACTTTCATAAAACAAGCTACAAAACAGTTCAGAGAACAGAGTGGAACAGTCTATACTTAAGCTGAGCAAGATGCATATTTATAGGCCATGCCTGAAAATTTAAAAGGAAATTAAAAAAAGATATGTAAAATGGAGAGGATAGTCTTAAGAAAGTAAAGGTGAAATAATTTGTACATTTCCAAGCATTCCAACAAGTGCTACTGAAATTCTGGCGATATTTCACTGTTTTAGAGACCCAGTCAATTTCTAATCAGATGTACTTAAAATACTCCTTAAGATAAAGAAAGTGAATAACAGCATCCTGATTCATGAGATGCTTATATTTTTTAATCAGCCAGCATAACTGCTGCAGTAAGCACAGTGAGCCTGGCTTGCCCTTGCACTGACAGCACTTCTACCTTATCAGTGAAGTTCCTTTGGGTTTAAACCAAACAGAACTCCAGACTATATGGGTCTACTAACCATAAAATATAATGCGTCATTAAAATATTAATTCAAATGTTGGAAACATATCACTCAATTTCTCACAGCCCTTATTTCTTCAAAAAATACTGAGGAAGAAATGTCACACATCATAGTAAAATATTACTGAACAGGAATTAGAGGCCCTGGGCTGAAGTACCATTATGTAATTATTCATAAATATCTCCTTATAATAAAACTCTTTGTTTTAAAAATTTAAAATTTAGTCTATATCAGTGGTAACAACAGTAAAATATGACAGATCACACAAAAAATGCTGATTTACAGTCTTAAAAGCAATAAACAAGAACTCTGAATTATAAATCTTCAGCAGACAAATAATCCTTTATTTGGCCAATTTTAATTTAAGGCAGTGGGATGGTTTGGAATTGTGGAATTGCCAAAATGAAAACTATTCATGTACCGTTGACAGAGTAACTGTGGGGTGAAGAAAATTTCCCTTCTGCAGATTTATATCCCTGAAACAGAAAAGAGGGACGAGTACTTCAGATTATTACAGCAAAATTAAACTAAACTAATGCATGAGAGACATCATCTTCCTAATTACCTAAAATCTGATTTGAGTGATTTATTTAATTTAACTGCCTAACAGATACATGTATACTTTTGAACTACTTGGTCTGGGCTCATTTTATAGTCAATAGAGAGAAACACATCTACTTAGTCAGAACTGAATGTTAAGATGTTAACTGTAGACTAAGACAAAATATAATAGAAAGCAGAATCACAGTTGATTCACAGCAGAATCAACAGTCATGGTTGAAGTTGAAAGGGACCCCAGGAGGCTATCTAGTGCACCCCCTCTGATAAAGCAATTTCACCCAGAGCAGGTTGCATAGGATCATCTCCAGGCAGACTTTTAATAACTCCAGAAAACAGACTACACAATCTCTCTGGGCAGCCTAACAGTAAAGAAGTTTTCATCGTATTCAGATGGATATTCCAATGTTCCAGCGTGCGCCCTTTGTCCCTTTTCCTGTCACTGGCTACCACTGAAAAAGACTCTGTCCCAGCTCCCTCAGACTTTTCTGCATTCTACAGTTCAATTCTACAACTTCTACAATTGTATTGTAGAATTGTACAATTCTACAATTGCTACATTCTTTGAAGGAGCCCATATAAAACAAAATCACTGAAAGGATATTATTCATACTACAAGAAGGCAAGAAACAAAAACTGGTGGCATTTTTCTACTGTATGTTTGATAAGAACCTAGAAAAATACTGTTTTCTTACTTAAGCCTCATTTGAATTTAATGAGAATAAAATAAAACAGTAATATCTTATGCATATGATATAAATACTTAAATTCCCTAAGAAAATGTCTTTACTTTGCTGAGAACATGTATTTACTTTTGTGTGTTTACTTTGATGTACACAACTGTACATAATTTCCTAGACGAGATTTTCCATTTTATCTAGGATAAAAATTGTTCAAACTTCACTAAAAAATACTTTTCCCCCTCTATTTCTTTTGAAAGATTTTATCTAGGAGGCTTAATCATCTGTCACTACAAGGGAGAAATACTAGTACTGAAATATTGTTAAATTTAATTCCCACTGCAGCACTTTACTGAAACTTATTGGTCTTAGATAGGCACTAGTTTGAAATCTGAAATTGAATTCTGGAATAAATAATCAAAATACAGTTCTCTTATTATTGTCTGGGTTGTGCTCAGAATCTAAAATCAAGATATCTTTATTATATTTGGAAGAATAGAGAGTCTTTTGATTAATGCTCAGGTGAAAAGAGCATTTGAAAATATGGGAATGACAAGGTCATTTGTGCTATACTTTTTGAATAACCCATCTGGGTAATGGGAGGAAATGTTTCTGTGTGCTATCTACAAAGTATTCCCAGTGCCAAACAACATTAGATACAATAATGGATAGTAAGGGAGGGCAAAATTTGTCAAGAAAATGAGGCAGGTCTGGACAGAAACCAAAAGTCAAGATACAAGAACTATAATTAAACAACTGATTTATTTCACAAATTATATTTTTAAGAACCTTTATAAGATTTTCAGCAAGAGAAAAAAACATGCTTGAAACAAGATATTTTCAAACAAGGGCAATACCTAAACAGCTATAGTTTTTATATGGAGTGGGAAAACTATAAGAAGGAACTAAATTATTCTATTTCTGCCTTGTTACTCTCTTCTCTGACCTTAAGCACTCCTCTGCAGCACTCCCCCCCCTCCACACACACCCCAGTATCTATTAAACATTGTCTTTGAAAAACCAAAAACATATATCTTGGTTCCCTCCTATAGAAATCTTACTTAGCTAGGAATTACTGACTTAAAGGTTTGGGAGGTTTTCAGAATAATATCAGAACATGTATGATAGTGTCTTTTCAGCAAACAGCTGAGATTTTGAACATTTAATCAACTCAGAGAAAAAAAAATTCTCTGTAGATGGTATTTGTAAAAATATTTTGTTCAAATGTTACTTTCATGTCTGAACTTTTAAAACTTTACTGGAGGATAACTTTTCCTGGGGTTCCTAAGTATTATGACTTCACAAGAGCCATCAATTTCACAGTTCAGGAAGGTTTTCACAGCACAGTTTGATTTTCAGCATATTTTTTTTTCTTCTTTTTTACTGGATAACATCTATAAATACTCAAGTGGGAAAAAAAAAAGGTGAAAGGTAAATAAAAAATCTTCAGAACTCACACAAAGTCTAATACAATTTCATCAAATGGGCCACAGCTGACTTCTGTAGTTTTTCCCTAATAATCCAGCTGCTGCAGGCCACCCATATACAAATTATGTAGCACAGCACTAAATCAAACATGGTTATTGACAGAAGCTATGTTGGTATGTCAAATCCACAGAATTTAAACATAGTAAGAATGTGAGAAGGATGTCTATTTTGAGGGATTATAGCCACTACTAATAACCATCTAAAAGAGATATTTATGTTTTGTGATGTGAAATAAACACAGAGGGACCATGAAAGAAAAGTTATTGGAGAAAATGATCCCCAGTCTCTGCTGAAATACTTCCTTGTGTCTTTCTGTGGAGTACGTGGGTTTCCAGAGCATTAGATATCTTCTCTTCTGTATGGCATATTAATATTTCAGGGGAATCTTTGCCTCAGCTGTTTTATCCAGACTATATATCAATCCAAATTCATACCTGCCATAAATCTTGAATTCATTTGAGCTTCACCAGATTTTATTTTACCTCACAAAATTCTCCTGTGTTTTATTACACTCTGAATCATCTTTAGCCATATTAGAAAAAAATAAATAGATGATATTCAAAAGAAAAGAAAACAATAGCTTAATTGGGTAGTATTTAATGAAATACTTTTGTGAAACTCCCTGAATTTATTTTTCTAAATTGGTTCACAGCAAATCTGCTGGCCACTAGAGAATTATAATCACAGTTTTTCACTAGGGAAAAAGAGAATGTGAAATGCATGTCACCATAAACCACAGATTTTATAATGACACAAAATTGTTATCAAACTAAAACATTTGTGTGATTCTGGCATTTTGTTGGAAAAATATGCTGAGTGATACTTAAGCTTAACTTTGAGCCTACTTAGAAGATCATTGTAAGTGTGTTTTAGGTTATAAAATAAAACATACAAGGCTACAAAGTGCAAAAAAAAAAGAAGTGCTTATGTTACAAGTGTGGTTTTCCTAGAGTTATATTTGATCTGTACAAAATAGTTATTATTTAACTTTTAGTATTAAAATTATTTTTATATTAGAAAGCCCAACAACCTCCTGTTTAATGATTTCAACTACTTACTCCCAAAATATAATTTGTGTAGTGTCTGGGATTTTTTTTCTAGATTTGTAATCAAATTTGAGTTGTATCAAAATATTAATCCTACATATTGGGTGATGATTTTATTCTCCATTATTTGAAGACACAAAAAAGGCAAAGTTTGTATTTCATATGCAACTTCATTTACCTCTGTATGCACTTTAACAGCTAAGTCAAGCTCTATGTCTCACTGAGGAACTTTGACCATACCCACCATCCAAGGAGCTTAGACCAACAGCAAGACAGAGAAATGGAGTAAAAACCTCATATTATTTGCCATGAGGTAAAAGGTACACATGCAAATAATTAGAAGACAGTCAAAAGTATTTTGCTTTCTACTTAGAATATTACTGTGCATAATATATAGGTTAATTTTTAAGTTAGAAAATCCCACTAGTCTGATATAATACACATAATACTCTGTCAGAGTGTTTTCAACTATGTATCAGTTTACTTGTAGATGATTTTCACCACAAATACAATAGATACACCTTGTATTTCATGGATATATATTGTCAGTAACAGATGTGAAAGGGTAAACGTACGGTATAACTAAATAAGAAATCATTCTCCTAAGTATAAAAATAACATATTTAGCAATTCAATTAAAAAATATATTCTTTTGCACTACATTAGAATTCTAGCATGTGTTTTCTTATCTCAGAATGTTTATATACGAGCTACTAAAGCTGGTAATTAAGTATACAAGAATGCAGAAGCAATTTATATAACATTTCAAAGACCTTTGGCTACAATAACCAGATCCAAAAGAGACCTAGCTATAGCTGAATCACAAATGTCTTAATGGCTCCTGGCTGGTTCCAGGGATTATATAAAGAGCTAGATAGTCAAGTTCCTTAAGAACTGGAACATTTAATTGTGCTAAACAGGAACTCAGATTCTGAAATAATCTCTTGCTATTTTTTTTTTTCTGGTGAACATGGCAGATTTGCTCTTTTCTTTGAAGAGACAGCATGAAAGAGGCTCCACATAAATGCTGTCAAGTCTCTGAGATCAGTATTGGCATGACTGTCCCTGTCCAGCCTCTTTGGTGTCTTCCTCCACCCACCCACATCCCAGGACTCCATTTCCTGTACTTGTACTTCCTGTTTGCCTCAGAAGTGATTCCCATATAAAGGTCCCACATCATGATTTCCTGTTTTGATCCTTTTTGAAATCTACTTTATGGAACTCAATAGGAAAATTAACCAGTTCTGCAGCACCATATTATGCAATTAGCAGTTCCCTACATCTACTGCATTTTCAATACTGACAGCCTTTTATAAAACCTTTTATCTTTCAATCTGCAAAGACCAAATGCTTCTGCAAGGAAATTTAGTGTGAGTCAAATAGATGGCTGAAATAACAAGGATAAAATAACAGTACAGTATGCAAAACATTGTCAATTATTTCTGTGAAATGCTGAATTTTAATTACTATAACTAATTATAATACTGGTACATTTCTCTTGCATTACAAATGTACACTGGGCTAATGTGGATTAAGATAAAGTGCTACAAGGAAACACCAGCAAAAAAAGGACACAATTTCATGTTTACAGAGAGATACAGAGAATTTTCCCTAACCTTAGCTTTTGACATCCTATTAATGCCATTTCTTTAACTGAGCGATTAGTTCCATTTATAGTGAACTACTAGTACTTCAATGAATGCAGTAGGCAGATGAAATCTTGTTTTGTGATAAATAACCATTTACTTAATAGCAATCTCTTTGAACTGCACTATGAAACATGGTTTATCACATCATCACATTATGTACTCTTCCCTCCCTCAAATCAATCACTTAAAATTACTGCTATATTTTATACATTAGTTTTGTTTTGTTAAAGGGTCATTCACTGCTAGATAGTAACAATCTCTACTATAACAAATATCTTGTTGCTGTTTATATTCTCTTCAAAAGAGTAAGAAATCACTGTTACAAAAAATAGTGTCTTGCTTTCCAAGATTTTTATAAGTATTATTTTTCTATGTTTTCTCATTTCCTGCAGCTTTCCTCTGTTTGGAAACAAGCAAAATTTGGGGATAGACATTGTTTACTTATTTAGGTATGTCACTCTTTTAGTTGTGTACTTTCATCAGTTATTAGAAGTTGTATACTCTATGTTAGACTCATTCTAGTAGTATTAATATAAGTTTCTTGAAATTATTTTTTTCAGGTACACTAAATACTTAAAGAATAGCATACACTACTATGTCTATGAATTTCCTAGTTTGGAATTTAACTTTCAGGGCTTTACTAATTCAAGATATTACTGCATGTGTAATTTTTAGATGAGCATAATCTTTTAAATTAATGAAAAAAGATGGATTTTCTAGATTCTGTATCAGTTTAGAACTACCTGGAAGGAAACATATTCATTTTTAGGTAGTCAAAGAGAAGACAGACATCAAAACATCTATCTTCAAGACATCAAAACAACAAAACAAATATGATTTTACAATTCTATATTCAAAGGACTGCTTTTATGTTGCTCACTTAAGAAGTCCTGGACAGCACACATGGCAGTTCTGGGAGATGGGAAGATCTAGATCAAGTATCTGACTCCCTAGGTAATTCTGTACAGACTAATGTGTAAGACCACAATGCAGGGAAACAAATAAAATCAAAGGTAAGAGCTGGAGTCTGGCCTTCACAAAGCTGGGAGCACAAGACCAAGGGAATTTTTAAACTCGGGTTCCCTAGACTGTGTAAAAAACAACTAGGTTTGTTTTCTATCACTGAAGGGCTATTTCTATTGAAGGGAAGCAAACTATTCTAGCTCTTGTAGAGACTAGAAAGTTTATTTAAACAGATCAATGAAGTTCTGCAAATCACTTTGGAGGAGGACAGAAAAATGGTGAAACATAAAACATCGGAGATATAGTTATAACTTCAGAGTGACTCTTGTATATATGTATGTCTTACTACTGGCAAAAAAACAATTCTGTGTAATTTCTTCCTCCATAGTGATGGATAATCATTTTCTAAAGCTCTGTGGGTCATCGTCTGATAGATGAATCTGGAAAGGCTTCAGAATTCATCATAATTTTCATCTTTATGTACGATCCTTTGATAAAAAAAAAATTGATGAGATCTAAAAAAGGTCTGTCACCATGTTCTGGTCTTAACAGCATAACAATTTTAATATGATTGTGGAGCACAGAAAGAAAAAAGTCACTGCCTTGTCATGAGTTGATAGGTAAGGCTATCAGAGCTAGCTTTTTCTTCCAAATGCTTGTGCAGTGCACATGTCTTTTGGACATGTTTGATACAATTAATAGAAGAATTTTGGGCTTTTTAAGGCCTTCAATATACTTTTCAAAGCTAAAAATTTTTCAGGATGTGAACTGGACCTAACATGTATTTAGAGCTCTCAACTACTAACAAAAACATGAGGAAGTGTTCATGATGGTAGATCTGCACAATTCTAGAGGTTTTGCTTTCTCTGAAAGTTGCTTTAAACTCATTATGGGACTATTTAAAGGATAGAAAGTCCACAAGCATTGGGCTAGATTTGTGCCATTTAAAGCACACCACCATGGTCCTTGCAAAGCCCCAGGTTTGCTGAACACAATGTGCATAGACTAATACTTTGCCAATCTCACAGCCCTTTCTCTGCAGGATTTTTTTCTCCTATACATAGCTTCACTTGAAAGAAATCTACCTGGAACATGTCCACAATTCTACAGTCTCGACTTCTCATCCTGCATCATTACTATATCTGTTTCCCACTTATAGATATGAGAGGGTGTCTCCCTGAAGAACAGAAGCTGTAATGTGGATGGCTGTGTTGCAGTCTGCAATGTACGAGACGAGTGAAGGAAGCTCATTCCTTTAGCCTAAGGGAAGTGAAACAGACATTCCCTGAGAGTGACTTCAAAGGTGCAGTAGAAAAAGATTCTGGATGCCATTGGTTGGATCTACAGTTTATTATGATTTTTCCCTACGATAAATGTAGGCTTCTTTTTTCTTAACTGTCATTTTAGCAAGCATAGCCTGAGGTCAGGTTCTCTTCTTCTCATTCCATCTGTCAAGTATATGGGACCAAAATCTCTGTTTTCTGAAGTTTTCCAGAAGTGCAATATTATTTGATGATTTCTGATTTAGGCTGTTAGTGTTACACTACAGTTTGAGGTCCTCTAAGTTAAATGGTGATCACGTGCATTTTTTCCATTGCTGGTGTTTAACTGTGCCCAAGAAAAACCTCAGGTTTTCTCTAGAATCAAAAGGACAATTTAGTACTTGCAACTGGCATTCACAAGGGAAAGGGAAAAAATAAAGGGAAAGGAAGAAGAAGGCTGAGAAAATGAGATCATTAAAGACTGAAGTCACTGAGAAGAGCCCCAAGAGGCAAGTTTTATAGTCAAATTCCAGACCAGAACACTGCCTTAAGAGACCAGTCAATAAACAAGATGTCTTATAAAAGGAAAAATATATTCCTTTATGCCTTTGATTTTCTGTGATTAGCCTAATGTTTCTTTTCTAAAGTTCTCTTCCTATTGTAACTTCTATTTCTTAATCATCTGGGAAAATAAATCTGTAAGAAAGGAACACTGAATCAATAAGGTTTCCAAGTAGCTTAAATTATATTTAATTGCTGGTATTCTATATATATTATGGTGCTTTCAAAGAACTGGCTTGTGACATCCTTCATAGGAGAGTAGGGCTAGAAGGAATCCAAACTGTAATATTCATGGGGATGGGGAGGAAGCAGTTTTGTGTCCTACTCTCTCCCATGAAAGTGTCTCAGAGGTTCCTGAGCTATATCAGACGAAGTTATGTCTCTACAGTCCTTTAATCAAAAGTAAGGCAAATTACTGTGACTGGACCCCATCTCTTCCTTGACATATCAAAGCAGCAAAAGGATGCTTGAAACTGTGTTAACCAAGCAGTATTTGCATCCATTAAAAATATCATAAGCGGCTGATAGTATCCATCAGCACTCAGGTCAAAGGATTATTATTGAGAAATGTCTGCATGCTCCCTCTACAGATCTGATCAGGGGTCTCAAAAGGAGCAAAATTGTATTTTGCAAATCACCAGTTGAAACCTCTAATACAATAATTCAAAAACTCCAGATTGCTTAAAAAAAAAAAAAAAAAAAAGAAAACTGCGGGTGGAAAAAAGTGGTGAGTCCTCTGATGGTGGATTTGGCTGCGTGCAATACTGTTCAGAAAATGCTGTGCCTGCTGTTTTTATAGTAAGATGACCTTTTCCACTGCAAAGACACAGCCATCACAACCATTAGTAAAGCACTAATGAATAGTCTCCTATTCAAACAACAGCAGCAAAGCAGGAATCTCATATACTCTATGTCCCTTTCATTTCACTGAAGTCTGAACTCTAAAACCTCATTGAAAACAGAACATTTTGATGAGAGGAATTGCAGGAATGTCACACAGTATCATTCAATTTTCAACTTTCTGACTTTTAATGTTGGGGGGGTTTTGTGTGTTTTTTTTGTCTGATTTTTGTTTGTTTGTTTGGGTTTTTTGTTTTTGTTTTGTTTTTGTTTTTGGTTTTTTTTTAACTATGAGTATGCTTAACACATCTGCACACAAGTTACTATTTGTGCTCTTACTGTGCCTAGGAGCCATGATCTAGGTTATGGACTCACCAACTTGCTAATATTCAGCTCTGAAGATAAATGGCTTTGATTGATCTTGTTCTGCCACTTCTAATTTCATTACGCTCTTCTGTCAGACTTTGCCATTCCTGAGGGGTATGAACCCACAATAGGTGATATTAGATATCTGCTCAAAAGTGTAATGACTGGAAATGAATGCTACATTATTCAGACTTCCACTTTTTATGCTATGGGACAGAAGACTCTGTAACCAGATTTTAGACATGGCCATCATATCCTTACTTCAGTTGATAAAAGTAGGGTAATATATTAAGTTTGTGTAAAGTCTGGTCAGCCAGAAATTTCTTTGGATTCAGCTGTGTATAGAAAAACTTTTCCCTAATACCGAGATACTGTGTACTCTGATTCCATAATACCTGCATTACTGTGTAAAACAGGCCACAGAAATATCTCCTTTTTGAATTTTCACTGTTGATAAAGAAAAGTCTATAATAAACCATCTGTGTTATATAAGCTGACTGTTTGTAGGCTCTGAGGTTTTCTTCAAAAACACTTATTCTCTTAATGAGATAATTCTTAAACTGAAAAATTACCCACCAGAGTAAGTCTGTTTATGTAAGCATATTGTTTCACTTTACAAAGAAAATAGGAGTTGAGAATGAAAAGTATATCTTCCAGGGCTATGAAGTGATTTAGGAACCTAAGATATGCTCACAATGCAGTTAGGTAACTACTTTAGGAAACCCACAACTTGTAGCTGCCTCTTGTTGCTCACCTCTGCCCAAATGCTGGGCTGCTCCAGAAGGGAATACATCTGATCATGCAGGAGCAGCCATGCCTGTGTTTCAAATATGGAAATTTTCCAGAGTGGTTTATAGCTTGGTTTTTTGAATGTAAATCATTTATTCCTGCTAAAAATTTCAGACATCAATAATGTACAATAGTGCACATACTGGTTTTTAACATGCTAGAATGAATTCAGAAAAATTCTGTACACTTAGTGGTACAAAAAAATCTGGTTAGAATTTCAGAAGCATCAATCCAGATGAGATCATAGGTTTTCATAGGTGTCAGTGAAAAATATGAAGCCTTTTGTTTATTGTTAAGCATTTATATATATATTCAGCTCAAATTTTAATATATTTTAGTACTAAACCCCTAATAATTTGAATGAGAACCAAGAACCTAATTACTTGTGAGATAACTAAATTTCTGATTTGCTTTTGAAAATAAATGTGAAATATTTGTAGCATAATATACTATCATATATATGTTCTAATATATATTATTTATAATAGTAGGTAGTTATTGTCACACAAGCAGGCTGGTGTGCTATAATGTGTATATGGAGATTTGAGAGTATGCTGAAGCTTAGAGGAAGTTACTCAACTTTTAACAGCTCATTTACATCAGTTCCTTCATTTTATTGATGCTGTGTTCTTCTTCACTCTATCAGCTTTTTATCTCATTTCTAGTAAAACTGATATCAGAAGTCACTACTCTAGTCTACTGGGTTTTAATTTGCCTATAAATTAAGCTGTGAAATGGATTTTAAATTTTTTGATTAAAAGCACTAAATAATGTTTCCAGAAGGAGACAACTGTGCTAAGCTTCCTTCCATAAAGAAGTTTTGTAAGTAGGTCATAAACCCCTGAAATTAAGTCAGAAATGCTGACAGACCCCAAACTTTTAGAAGCTCTGTAAGCTCCAGTCTAATCTTCTTCTCCCAGAGGGGGAAAATCTTTTTCTTGAGACTAAATTGTAGACTGTAAAATAGTTGTTTTGTCATGTAGAGCTCTGAGTATACAGTAAAGAAATGTACAGCAAAAATAGCAATATGTTGTTACTATAGCAACTACAAGTCAAAAAGATATCTTAAAATGTCTTTTTCTTCTAAATTTATGGAACATTTCCCAGTCTTGCTTAATTATGTTACACAATATAGTTTTTGTTTTTTAACATGGGTCAGATGAACTCTGAAATTACACTGGAATTACTTGAGGTAAACAGATATGAACTAATAAGAGATTTGTCCCCAGTGAACCTGAGGTATACTAGGATATGGAAAAAACTGCATAAAATTACACATCAAAAACTTTTATCTTAGAAGCCATATCTATTTGTGTGTGTGTGTGTGTGTATGTGAACTAATTATTTTATATCATCCTCTTCTACAAAAGGATCAGTTGTTTTATAGTTTGGGGTTGTTTAATGTTTCAAAATTAGAACGTGATTGTTACAACCTTTATAAGAAATGTTTATATTTAGCAGAAAGCTTTGACAGAAGAAATTTCTGGGGTTTGCAAATTATTTTTTATATCTGGTATGGAATTTCTCAGTTTTACGTGTTTTCATTTCATAAGGAAAAACAGTATACAATAAATTACTGTTAAACATTATTTTTGTATGTTTCATACTATGAACAACAGATTATAAGAAAATCAAGGGCTTCAAACTTTTGTTTCACTTTGTTTTATGTGAAATAAAGCCGGAAGAGAGAATCCTGTTGTAGTGGTGAAAAACAACAAGACATACAAAAGGCCATTGAGGCTACTTTGCAGTAGAAGTAACAATTTGTCTCTGATATACTGATTGTTGCTGTAGTACAGCTGCAGTACCACAGAATTTTATTCTGTGTTACACTGGGAAAAAGTACACTTGGAAAAAAAAGAAAACCACCAAAAAACTTTCAGCCCTACTGTGAATTTTCTTCAAGACATGTTAAAATAACTTTGAAATTTCATTGTCAATCCTCAGTTATGTTGAAGTTTCATGGATTTTCAAACTTGCTTGCATATGTGTATGTATATTGTTCTGTTTTCCTTGTACTTTACTATTTTCAGTTCACTAAATTTTATACCATAGTATTTCATATTATAATTTTGTGTTTTCCAATTTATTGGCCATGTAGACCAGATATGTGGTTGAAGACCATTTCTTTGATGAGGTACCTATAATAAAATGGAGATTCTGTGGTCTAAGCTTGCATAAACAACAGAGGATGGCCTAGCAGAGGCATCTTTTAGTGAAAGAGTGTGGATGCAATCAATTTTTAACAATATAGTTAGCAGCTTCAAATTACTTTAGCCAAAGAATCAATGTAATACATTAAAATACATCCATATTTTCAATGCAAAAGTGTCTTTATTTGTTTTAAAAACTATTGTGAAACAGATCTGTTGTTTTTAGATAAGCTTGTTAATCAGAATTATTTGGTGTCCCTCTTAGGCTAAGTTGTCCCTAGCAGCAAATCCACAAGGACGACTTTCATATCTTTGTAGAACCTAAAAAAGATAGCATCAGAAATCCTGCTTTCCCTTCCATGGCCACTGAGAAATGTAGCTCTTGAATTACTGTCCTGGTTTCAGCAGCTTTAACATATTTTTTCCCTTCTTCACCTCTGTACATACCTGTAAGAAGCCTTTCTGATTTAAGTTATCCTGCTATTCCAAGTAACATGATTTTTATTGTGGTTTTTAATCACCTTAAAGCAATTTGTGTTTAACTTCCTTTGTGTTGCATATTTGCAGAAATTTCCTCTGAAAAAAAAGAAAGCAAACAAAACAAGCACAGCCAAACACATATAAACATACACATACATACAGCACACATACATACATATGCCAAACAAGCAAACAAAAAATCTCAAAAAAAGTTTTCTTTCCTCCTGCAGAGCTACATGAAGTCTGAAGGTCAGGTAGTAGCAATGTGTGGATTTGTTCCCAAATCTGTGTAAGTGAACTTTAATGTCAATCTTGCAACAACCCCCTGCTAATATTAGAGAACAAGTTCATTACCTATAGTCGATGCAGATTTCTCATGTTCATTCTGTTATACTCAAGATGAAAACAACACTAGCATAGAGCATGGGAACAACTAACTCAATGTGCAGTTTGGCCCCAGACAATCAAAACTTGTGATTTACCAGTCTTCCTAGCATGTCCATTAATGCTGTTTATTAATTTATTTAGGAATTTAATTCTTGTTTAATTCTCTTATATTTATATTATCTATTTTATTTACTTTTTTTTCTCCCTTTAGGCACATTAGTCTGCCGAAAAACTCTGCCTATAAAAGTATGATTAATATGCTATTAGATAACATAGATGACCAGAACATCAAGGAATAATTACAGATATGTAGTAAACTAACCATCTTCTATTGCTGTTTGTGGTTTGCAGTGGTAAGTATTAAAGATAATCCTGATTATTATCTGTGTATTGCAAACCCTATAAAGAGCTTTGAGCAAACTTTCTGGTAGAATAAAAGGCTTAAATACAGAAACTATGAAAAACTAAGGAATATCCTAGCATTAAAAAGCTAGGTATTTTTGCAAATAAAATGAGAAATGTAAAAATTTAAAGCAAGTAGTCATTTAGGATAAAAAAAGCTGAGGGCCCATATAATATTAATTATAATTTTTCCTCAGACTCTTTTTAAACATTATGTCATCTGTACAACATCTTCTACACAAATAATCTGTTCATCAAATTAAATATTATTGATTTTTAGATACCATAAATAATAATAATACAACATAACAGTTATATGTTAAACGGTAGCAGAACATTTTCTGAAATTTGGGTGTAGCAAGCTTGCCATCTACTGATCAATAGAAAAAAATCTTTGTTTATATGATGTTGTTGTATACCATATTATTTAGTTTGAAACTCTCTTTATATGATGAGTCAGTACTTGTGTATTTAAATAAATCTGCTTCCAGTGCCTCTGAAGGTCAATAGAAGGCTTCAAAGGTATTGTGCAAATGGATCAAAGATGAGATCCTGAAGTACTTCTTATACTCATTGAGGAACTTTTCACTAAAAGATACCATCTTTTTGAGTATTTGGGGAACTTATTTGGCTTCTCTTAAAGAGCATATTCCTAATTCACAGATGTTCTTATGAAATTAAAACATTATTTTATGACTAATATGGCAAAAGCAAATAAATATACTTTTTTTATTTCAATTCTTTCCATTTTAGAAAGACAAATTCATTTTTCCCATGTCATCTACCAGTTTTGCCCTCAGTCAAGCCTTGTCAATGCATAGTAGGAAACTGTAGAAAATCCTTATGTCCAGAGTATTTGGTGTTGTACACCCTCATGTTCCACCCAGCTGGGTTTAGATATGGGAGTTAAAATCCACACTTACACCATATGTACAATAAAGAAAAGTCTTCACTCTTGTAAAAGAGTCTATCCTAAGGGTTAGCTTAATAATCATCATTATTGCTGTATAATTTTTCCCTTTGCCACTCTCAATTGATTTAATTCACTGTAGAATTATAACAATATGGATAATAGAGCATGAAAATGGACAACCTGTGTCTAAGACAGTGATTGTACTTTAAACAGTGATTTCTTAAAAAAACAATAGCTTTTAAATTATTTGAAGTTTTGTGGACCTATATTTAGCACATACTGCCTTCAGAATGGGTGAAAACATTAACCTTCTAAAATTTATGGACCAAAGCAAGATTGAGAGGAAAGAATATGCTCTTCCCAGGAACATAAGAAAGTTTGTCTTTCAACTTAATTCAATCTATACCATCTAGACTCAGTGGCAGGTTATTTTTCCACACAGTTGCCATGTTGATCACGTCTATAACTTTTTTTGATATCTGCCTTGCTTCCCTGCTGGATAATAGTCTCCTGTAACTTCATTATTTAAAGTTTTATTTTAATTTCAATTGTACTGGCATAAATCAGAAGTTATTTCAATTCACTTAAGGAATTTAAAATTACCTCTGGTGACTCCAGATTGAATTAAGGTGTTTTGCTGCAGAACCTCCTCTAAATAGGTCTAAGATTTTAGATTGCATGGGAGTATAACCTGAAGGCAGAAAGTCCCAGAGACAGAATGATTTGTAGAGACTAAGGTATTTCAAGAGATTTGTCTGCAGAAATCAATAAGCTTTGTCAAATAAATTTCCTAGCTGGCATTCAAAATCTCTGCCACAACTGCTGTACATGTCTTTGTTCATCTAGTAGCTTAAAAATCTGTTCTTTAGGAAGGGGTAAGAGGAACTCTGCAATGTCTGGGATTTTTTTTATTTTTTTATTTTTTATTTTTTCTTTCTCTTGAAGTCTACATTTCTATATCTTTCCGAAGGTGACCTGAAAGTACTCTGCACTTCTGGGACCAGATGGGTCAATCACTATTCTGGGAAAGCTCTGAGTCTGTTGGGGCAGATGAGTCATTGCCATCCCGTGTATCAGCAGGAATGCACCCCAGATTGCTTTGCACTTCCCCTCTTCACAAACACTGGATCATCTGCCTCATCCACACCAGCAAATGCCAGAGAAGAGGCACCCATGACACAGCTCTTCAACCTCTGCTTTACTCTCCCCAGAATCCAGCTGGCCTCATGGTCCTGCTGCCACCCTTGGGAAAGGCGTTATCCTAGAAAACTGCCTCTAAAGAAGAAGGGATCCACAAGATGGGTAGGTTGTGAGTGAAGGTCATATGTGGTGGAACAATAGCACTATTATGTACACTGTCACCTATTCCATGCTTTGTGGAGTTTTTGAAGGAATTGTTTAGTTCACTACAAAAGTATATTTAATATGAATGACTGGAGTTGATGACCTTTACATAAAAGGAAAATAAACTAGTAGGGAGTCCTTTAAAAAAATCTAAGATTATATCTACTTTTCTGTGCCACCGGCATCAAAAGGAAATTCATAAAGGAAACTAATCTTATCTGAAAAGAAGTATTTACACATTACATGGGACATATCTAAACTGAATTACTTGATCAGTCAGAAAATATTGTACCATCAAAATGATAAGGCTACACATATTGGGAGAAAAATAAATAAGCCCACTTTTCTGCATGTTTTAAACTATGGAAAGGTGGTGTGCTTTTTGTCAACCTAAATTCAAGCAGAATTTGATATTCGTATGTGTTTAAGCACAGGTATCAGAATCGGAGAAATTGGGAAAATATTACAGATATATGTGATCTTTGAAAAGAAGCTTATTAAAAAAGGTCAACTTCATTTTTCTAAGAAAATATTAAGGTTTTAAAATAGGACAGCTAAGATGGAGTACAGCACAATGATAATTAAGTAGTAGATTCTAGTTATTTCTGCAAAGTTTAAATAGAAGATTAGGCAAATATGGGATTTGGTACTTTAGCAAAATGGCTCTAAAGTAAACTTTTACATTTATTAGCATTATAATTCCAAATATGACATTTCAGTAATACATATGAGAGCATATTTAATTACACTACTTATGTAGATATAGCTTCTTTAAGTTCTCCTTATGGTATAATGCTACATGCAGGTCTGAAAAATCAAATCTGGATGCACTATTGCCTTTTTTTCAAGCTCAACTCCAACTTCAATTATGAAAAAAAACAAGAGTAATTTATTGAATTAGTCCTTTGTCTCAACTGAATTTGATGAAGCATCCCCTTATTGTTGCAAAACTTATCCAAGATCAAATTATTTGGAATTTGAGGGGAATAGGGTGCTCAGGCAGCAATGACTCATTTTGCTGGATTTTGTTAAGAGTCATCGCACTGCAAATCGTAAAGTAAAATGCATTAAAATATGCCTTCAAATAGACTCAGCCTATCTGATTATAACCCTTTTTTCCCTCCTATAAATTTGTTTCCTAAATTTTCACAACTGATATATTACGAATAATTGTAGTTTAACTGGAGTGGTTGGATTGAAAAAGTTGATATTACTCTTTTAAACATGATTTTTAAGCAATTAGCTTTCTGCATGGTTTTAGTTTTCCACATATAATTTAATCTCAGGCAGCTGCTGGTTTTATTCTTGGGCAATACTTCTTTCCTGCTGTTCAGTGAAAAAGACGAATATGTGGTTCTCTCCCTGCCTGTACAGTCTTATTCCCTGTGCCAAGTCTAGAAATTTACATCAGAAGTGCTCTGTTTTTTCAAACATAACATGTGTTCATTTATTCAATATAGTGGACTAAATCCAGCACTATGTTTTCCTGGCTTTACCTATCTGTAACTCATACAGGAATTACTTTGAGGAAAGACACAGAGTAAACAAGCAGTAACTCAAAACCTTTTATTTTTAAAAAGAATAGCTGTGAGAAAGCATTTCATGAATCACTGCAAGAGGTAGTTAAAACTGATGGTTCTTATGAAAAACATAAATTTTAGGATTGGTTTTAGACCAATCTTTAAATAAAACAAGGGTGAGTGACGGATGCTAACCCATTCCCAAAGTGTTATGCTGCTTATATTTAAATTAATTATATTGAATTACTCTCAATTGGTACAGCAATTGAAAATAACTCACACCATTTCTAGAGCAGGAGGTACAGACCATGAGTTTTTTACAGATCCTGTAAGTTATATCTGCTACTTCTAATCCAAAATATATACTATATTAGTTTTCCTTTTCTCTTCTGTTTTTTTACTAAGCATTCTATTATAAAAGAACTTACACATAAATTACTGAATTATTTACAGCTAGAGGTTCCTTAATTAAACCTGTTAATTAATTAATGCAGTAAGACATGCTATATACTGGCATATGCCTAAACAAAATAAGACTAAAAAGGATTTGCTAGACATCAAAAACTCAATAAATGTGATACCAAAAGCTGAGCAAAGATGGACCTGCATTGTTTAATCTTGTGTGACAGTAAATATATATTTTTTGAAATCCCAGGGAAATTCAGCACAGAACTTTGCCTTACTGCAAAACTGAAGCAGAACATATTTTTAAATTATAAACAGCTCTAAAATTCTGATAATTTGTTACCACTAAATTATCTATCATGCAAAGGAAAAATGACAAGGTAAAGCTGTACACATAGATATCATAATTATGTTTGGGTGCCCAAGCAAATTTTTATGCTGTTTTCAGCATAGAAAGCACTGGGTGAATATTGACCCAGAGAGTGAGTGCCTCTGGAAAGTAATTTTACTTTTTCCTCATGAAGAGAAGTGGAGTGAAAACAGGGTCAGTGACAGAGGGTAGTCATATTCCTAAGCACTGAAGTTTGTTGAGTCTTAATTTATAGTGGATAAGGAAACATCGAAGGATCAGCATCACAGGAAATCATTTACACCGCAAATGACAGCAATTAATTCCTGAAGACATTGAACTCTGCCCTTTTTCCATCTTCTAAATTATGTTGTAGAAGCCTATTTGCCCTGCAGTTGAGGACCTGTTTCAGAGTATATTTTTCAAACAATATGTGTGCTTTTGTGTAATGAACAGAGAAATGAGAGGTTGAGACTTCATGAGATTAGGATTTGCCCTTGTCCCCTTATGGTCTGGAATAATTACTAACTCTTCTTGTCCCATGAGAATAATCTCTGCTATTTTCCTTCCCACGTTCTTGTAAGTGATCCAAACATTGCCCCAGAAAATTTGTACATGGTTCTGTGTGTGTAGGCACATGCAGGTGCCTAGAGGAATATTTGCATGCATCATTTATCAAGCCCAAATTTTAGGGTTGGATATATCCCTCACCAATACCAAGTTAGTTTCTGGTAGGTAGAGACACGATTATATTGTGATATTTGGCATTTTAATCTTTCCCACATCTAAGTTTTCAGCTTCTGCCTAAAGAAGTTTCTTCCAGTTTCTCTTCAAATTTTCCTCAAAATATTTCAGTTTTATAACCAGTAAGTAAAAATCCAACTATGACCATATTTGCAGTCATCTCATTTCCAGCCCAGGTTTCAGTGCAATTTTCTTGTCTCAGTAATTATTCTAGTTAAGCATGATGCAGCTGTAGAATGTCATGGGAAAAGCCTGACTAAAAGGAAATACTTACATAATTAACAGAGAGGGAAAAAATCAGAGACTGGAGTTCAACTTTACTGAGATGCTCACAAAACTTTTGTATTAACTTTGACACCGTGTTTATGAAGCTAAAATAATTAAACTTAATAAGACAACTTATGAGATTACTTTCTTTTTTTTAGTGCTGCTTTTGGTATCAGTCACAATTTTTTCTCTAAAAGATAATGGAAATTGACAAATGTATATATGGTTAATCACTGTGGGCTCTTGGAAAATTCTTCATTGAAGAAACACTAAATAATACACTAAATGGATTCATTGAATCCAAATATAATTCAAATCCTTAAAATGAACAGTATGAAACATCAGACAGAAAACATATTGAGGTAGTGTAACCATTATTAATTATCTTCATTACTATAGCAGAGAATGTAAATTTGATCGGAAATATTTTGCTGACATTAAATATGATTTTATTTCTTCCCTGTTTTATGCCATCCTTCCCCAGATGGATATTCTGAATTTTTATCTCTGTCACAAATCACAGAATATTCTGAGTTGGAAGGAACCCCCAAGGATCATCTAGTTCAACTCTTGAGTAAATGGTCCACACAGGGATCAAACATGATCTTGGCACTATTAACAGCAGCTGATCTAATCTCAGGGTGTTGTACACAGACACTGAATGTGGCCGTACAGTGAGGTTGGTAATTGGTGAACTACTAATATGTTTACACTGGAAACTGGCATTGCCAACACTAATGACACAGCAAGCTAAACTTCTTCCATATTAACAAAGAGAGAACCTTCAAAACATTGATTGACATAGACATTGTCAATGTCTCAAAAGAGAAAATTTTCATTGAAGTTTAGCCCCTAGAGGGCTTGTTAAATGGTCAAGGGCGAGAACTACTGGAATAAGAGTTCAAGTTCCAAGCCTTGGAACTCACAGACAAAAGCCCTCAGTAGTCAGCAAAAAATGTACATCAGAGTACTTACTACACAGACACATCTGAGTTAAAGTTGAATGAAACTAGCTTGGAAAAAATTGTATGAGCAAGATAATTTTATAACATTGCAATTTTTTATTACTTCATATGTACATATTTTCAGAGTTGTACAGAGATTCAAATATAAGCAAAAAGAGATGGGATATGTTGTTGAGGATTCTTTGTGGTATCCCTCCACTGCCTTCACCCCCATGCCCTGGTGAGTTTTGCACATAACTGGATTGTTCATTATTATATGGCAACATATTTTTGGTCCTGTTTCATCATTCTTGCTCTCCTCCTGGCCAGAATATTCTTGTATCCATGTACAGAGCTTCAATAAAAATAATAGAATTTATTCTCCTCCCAATATAAATTACAGCCTTGTTGTTTGGAATCACAATAAATGCATCAAATTTCTTCAGCCAATTTGGAGGGTGCATTTTGCTTCCTACACAAATGCTGTATGCACTAAAAAATCCACATTCAAGCAACTCAGGTTTTATGCAATTAGCTTATGCTAAAATTACATTTTACTGTAATTTAAATTTGTCTATGTTCCATTTGGGCTGTCCTTTAATTTGCATCTTATCCATAGTGTCACGCAACATTTTTAAAGGCAGCATCCCATGATTCATGAAGACTATCTGTACAGCTCCTGTCCTTCATCAGAGATCCTACTACCTCCTTCTCACTCTATCAGCTCTGCTACAGATGCTGATAGACAGCAAGTCAGGCTAGACTTGCCTATCTCTGTCTCAGAATATTTAAGTATTTGCCCTGTCTCTCCATGCTGATTGATCAGGAACAGTGCGCAGACATCTGAGTTAGCCATGTAGGAAATTAATGCTGGTCTGGCAGAGCTAGTGTTTGGAAGGACTTGCTGGTGTTGGTTGACAAGAAGCTCAACATGGCTCTGCAATGTGCACTCGCAGCCCATAAAGCAAATCAAATCCTGGGCTGCATCCAAAGCAGTGTGGCCAGCAGGGAGAGGGAAGGGACTCTCCCCCTCTATTCCAGTCTTGTAAGACCCCACCTACTGCATCTACCTCTGGGGTCTGCAACACAAGAAGGACATGGATCTCTTGGAACAAGTCCAGAGAAGAGCCATAAAGCTGATCACAGGGCTGGAGCACTTCTCTTATGAAGACAGGCTGAGAGTTGATGCTGTTCAGACTGAAGAAGAGAAGGCCCTGGGGAGACCTTAGAGCACCTTCCAATATCTAAAGAGCTCTTACAAGAGAGCTGAAGAGGAATTTCTTGCAAGACCATGCTTGTGATAGGACAAGGGGTAATGGCTTTAAGCTGAAAGGGGACAGGTTTACATGAGTTATAAAGCAGAAATTCCTCCCTATGATGAGACACTCAAACGTGTTTCCCAGAGAAGCTGTGGATGTTCCATCCCTGGAAGAGTTCAAGGGCAGGTTGGATTTACAACCTGATCTGGTGGATGGCATCCCGGCTCATGGCAGAGAGGTTGGAACTACATGATCTTTAAGATACCTTCTAAACCAGACCATTCCATGACTTTGAATCTTGTTCATCACCTCATTCCTAACAAGCTTTTATCTCACAAAGTAGACACTTCTTAATAATTGGAACCAAAGTTTGTATGTTTATGCAAGTACACACTGAAGGGAAGCTACACAGCATGTTTTTTTATAATCTGAAAAATTAAAGTGTTAAATAAACTCCATAATAACTTTTATTAATTTTTTATTAGATTTTCTAGCGATGCTCAAGCAATATGTTAAAGTGATTTTCCCAAGACTATAAAAAAAACCAAAAAGAAATCATACAAAAATAAAAGAGAGTTTTACCTAAGGACAGTTCTGGAAATGAGTTAATTATTTTTAAAATATTGATAGCATGTCAACTCTTAACTTATTGATGCTTAAAAATATTTTTTTACTGCTTTCTGCCTTTGTAAATAACATATTTGAGACACTTGATTTTTTAATTTCAACTTCAAAACATGGGCTTTCATCTTGCTGTGTATTTGGGCTGGCTGAGATGGAGATCTTTGCTATTTACAGTATTTTTATCCCAGATCAAATGCTGCATGTACTGAGGCCTTATTTCCCAGTGAGTGGCTGGACATCACCTCCTTGATGGGAAGTAGAGACATTGTGGGGAATAGCGACCCCGTGGAGGATCCACACTGGAGCACTCTGTTCCTGAAGGACCACTGACTATGAAAGGGACCCAAAGTGGAGCAGTTTATGAAGGACTGTAGCCTGTGGGAAGGACCCATGTTAGAGAAGTTCATGGAAGACTATCTCCCATGGCAGTGACCCCTCACTGGAGCAGGAGACAGTGTGAGGAATCATCCTTCTGAGGAAGAAGGAGTGGCAGAAAGAGCTGTGTATGGTAAATTGACCAAAACCCTTTTTCCACACCCCCTGCACTGTGCTTAGGGAGGAGACAGAGAAAATTCAGAATAAAGTTAAGCCCAGGAAGAAGGCAGGGGAGGGGGGAGGTGGTTGGGGGTAGGGAAAGGCATTTTTTTATAGGATTTGGTAGTATTTCTCAATATACTGCTCTGATTTGATTGGTAATAAACTCAGCTGATTTCCCCAAGATGAGTCTATTTTGCCCATGATGGTCACTCATGAGTGACCTCTACCTGCCATTATCTCAACCCATATATATATATATATATATTTTCTCTCCTGTGTCCACCTGAGTAGGGGAGTGATAGAGCAGCTTTGATTAGCACCTGGAGTCCATCCAGGGTCAACATACCACGCCTGTAGGAATAAAATCATGTTAAGAATAAGGGTGCCAGGTGAAAGATAGAGGAGTTTGAGATTTTCTTCAAAGACGAAATATTTTTGGGGTTTTCACTTTTTTATTTCTAAGTATAAACAGCTGTGTATGTATGTATATGTGTGTTTTAAATTAATCTGTCAGCTAAAAAGTCTTCAACTTTTTTTTTATTGTCTTGTAACTTGGAGATCAAAGTGAGATCTTGAGTGATACAGAATCATAATTTATGTAGAAATTCTTAATTTTTTGAAGGCATGGACTATAAATGTTTTTGTCTCACTTAGCTTTGGGTATTAATATTTTATAAATATTTAATTATAATCCAGTATGAAAGACGTATTGACCTCTATGTGACACTAGTTATTTTCAGCACAAGCTGCATTGAAATGCAATGAGAATAAGAATGTGGTTTTGAGAAATATAATTATGAAGAGAAATGATTTTGATTATACTGTGTTGTGCTGAAATTTGCAGTATCTAAGATTCTGTTGAGAGTAGTTTCCATCAGATAACTGAAGAAAAATCTGTGAAAGTTTTAAAAACCTTTGGAACTGCTACAGTGAAAACCTGTATATTGAGACTGGACAAAATAATAATAATTTGGCATAACAGGTGAATAATAAAGGCTGGTGCATTTAATGAAGATCTGTGTACCATACCAAGCATCTGTTTCCATTTCATCTTCTCCATCCAATTTCAACTCAAATTGGAGACATTTTTTGGATATTCACTATTTAATATATATCATGTAAGTTCTGGTTTAAAACAGAGAAACTCTTACTCCTAATCGAATAATCATGATAAAATAATGACTAATATTCTCAATTTATGTTCCTTGCCTCAACAGAAGATTGGGGGTAAGTATGTCAGGTATAAATGTTTATTAGGCTATTCTATGCAGGAGAAAAAAACTTTAATTTGCTAGAAGGACTGTGGACAATTTGCTACGCAAGGAGAAGTGATTAAGCTTTATTTGAAAGTTTTCCCAATTATTTTATCATTTGCAGAAACCAATTTAACCTGCTTTTTAAAATGGCAGTTTTCCTCCAGAAAAAAGCCCCAAGTTTTCTTTCTTATGTATTTTATTTCTTCAGCTTCCTCTTTTTTGAATATATTCTTTCTTATATATCTGGTTTTGTCAAGGTAGACAGTTCTAAAACTGCTTACTACAATTTTAAATCTGAAACTTGGAAGAGAATTGTTCCTTGGGAAGTTCACAGCTCAGCCCTGTGTTTAGATACTCAGAAAATGACATATCTGGGTCACTGTAGGAATGATGACAACCAAAAAGAGGATAATCTAATCCTGACATTTCCCATCCATTGCAAAGATTCATGTTATTGGACATTTATTTTCAAATAAAAGAAAATAAAAATGTTCTACCCCAGATCCGCAAATATATTTACAATATTGTTAGACTGGGTTGCATATTTTTAATTATCTATTTTTTTTTTTTTAGTGATAATTTAGTTTATGGGTCTCTCTGGACAAATAAGTTGATCCTCAATCCAATCCATTTTGACAAAATCATGCAGTAATGTATTCAATAATGCACACTGGAAAATATGTAACTTTATTGCAGTAGACAAACATGGAGCTGTGTGAACACGTACATTGGTTAGACAGGTTGCTTATTCAAACTCAGATACTTCTCATATTTTGTAAATGAGGTGCTATTTTGGGTTTTCTGAACTGAAATATTATTGATATGCTGCTATTCAAGTAACTGAGTGAAGGCTGATACGTCACTCATAAATTTATGTTAGGTTTCTGAAAGTTGATAAAAAACAAGGTTATGCTATTCTGATGGTTCAAGTTAATGAGATTTTTCCCTGTAGTATAAGTATATATGGAATATTTTTATTAGTCTTTCAAATATGGATTTGGCATGATAGACTTTGAATTGCAGACCAGTATCAAAATTGAAAACAAAGAGGTGTGATACTATTAAAGAAAATACAGAAAATAAAAATTATTGGAACTCAAAGTTCATCAGTTTTCTTAAGCTGTTATTTTAAACAATTAAGATGTTAATGAATCGGATGAGTTTTTCTCACATTCAACAAATAGAACATGTCTGTTCCCAGGAAATTAAAAATATCCTTCTCACTGGAAAGGACTGTAAATGGCAGGTTTCATGCTTTCATTCAAGAAGAAAATTGCACATCAAGTTCCAAAGGATGGTCACCTAAATCTTTCTCATGAAGAATTAGAGGAATGGAGTGGATACCACAGGCTAGTGTCTTAATCGATGTCTTGAGATTACTAAGAGTTACTGTTTCAGGGTTTGATTAGCTTACTAATCAACGGATATTAGCTTACTAATGAACAGGCAACAAGATCATTAGACCATTAGAGAAACACCAGAAATCTGACATGAAACTGCTCTAATCCTGAGGTCTTACCCAAAGGCTAATATTATGCCTGAAATGTTTGAAATGTATAAACTGAAAGTCAAAAAAGTGACAAAAGGAAAACATTTCACATTGGGGCAAAAGACAGCATGAATTAGATACTCAACACCTCATTACAAGCTGATTCTTTCAGTTTTTGCAGAACTTTGACTATTGATCCAAGTAGATCAATAGCTGTTAAAAACAACAAAAAAAGTAATAAAGTGTAAATAATTTTGTAAGATAATGCTTGAATTCTAACCTTAGGAAAATTTGTAATCCAGACACTTTTTTGTCTGAGGTTAGACAGGAAAATTCTGACAAAGGAACATAATTTCATGGCATACTTTCATGGCATTTGTTCTAGTGCAGACAAGTGCAATTAAAATTGTCAGAACTGAGTAAAATCCCTTCTACATAGTCTCTGGGAAATATCTTTGTAATATTTTCAATTATCCTCAATATGCATTAACTTGATACTGCAACACATAATGAGTTCATCTCTTTCTAGGTACATATTTATACCTTTCAGCTACTTAGAATTTTCTATTACAAACATCAAGGTAATTTTGTGAGGCATATATTATTCCAAGTTTTCTTGTGAGATACAGAGGACAAGATCCATATCTGAAAAAAGATTTTTGTGTGTTTGTACATTACAAAAAATCAATTGTGTATAATTTTCAGCGTGTTGCAATAGCTGTAATTACTAGAAACAGAGGAAGAACAGTGTTGTTATGTCCATCCAGCATTAGACTGTAACTGCAAACAGCTCCTCATGGTCAACTAGTTTTTCGTATTTTTGTTTTCTTGTGACCATCTTCCTCTTTTTATTCTTCTCTAAAATACTAAATAGATTCAAGATCTTTGCCATCTTTATGTCGCTTAAGAAGAAAGATTTTGAAAGAATGCTGTCTTCACTATTTCTTTTTTTGTTTTTCTTTCATCCTCAATCTTAATGATGGTTTAATTCATAGACTTGAGAAAAAGAAGAGTAAAGGTAAATTGGGAGAATCATACTGATTGTATTGAGTATGTGATTCTGTGAACATTTTGTCTTAATAAAGGAGGTAAGGCTGATAAACAGAGCACATTAAATATTAATAATTTTCCTTTCTGCACATACTAATAGAAGAAGCCAAACAATAAAGAGGTGAAGAAAGTGAAGCAATCTACCTACCAAACAAAAGCTTAGAAGTATTTACTTGCCTAGCTCTGATCTCTTAGTACCTGGAAATTTTGCAACCTGGTTGTAACTCTGCTAGAAATGGTATTCATTTCTCTGTGAAGAGAAACAAATATCTGATTACAGAAAATAACCCTTTCACTTTTGACCTTTCATTTTATGAAGGACAATTTTTTTTTTTTTTTTTGGTTATCTCCTTTAAATAAACCTCCCTATGCCATGATCAACTTCTTTTTGAAAGTTAGAGCTTAAAATCAATCTCATCAATCTCTTCACATTTTACTCCCAGACCTTATGCAGGATTCTGGATTCTGGTAAACTCCTTATCAGCCCCATGGGTAGCCCTACTTCAACTTCTTTATATGAAAAGCAACATCAATATATTTGGTGAGTTTCAGAACTGTATTGCAGTATAACATATTTATGCATGTAAATCAGAAGCACTTCTAAAGGATGGCAGGCATCTGCTGTCTGTTCCCAGACATGTCATTTTATTTTCAGAAGTTTTCAGGCCATATGAAGTGCTGCATTGATACATTTCTCTTCAGAAACCAATGGCACTGCTGATGGTAACTGGTGAGTGATCTCTTGCTGTCCTTCTCTCAACCTACAAGCCTTTCATTATACAGTCACTCTTCTGTCCTGCTGATATGGTGTGATAGTACAGCTTTGGTGGGCACCTTGCATTCAACCACACCTCAAGGGTCTGCATTAGGACCAACATTATTCAATATTTTTATTATAAGTACTGCCTTCTCAGTAAATCTGCAGATCACACCAAGCTGTATGGTGCAGTTGCAACTACAGAGGGAATGGATGTCATCCAGAGGGACCTTGACAGACTATGGGGCCTGCAGCAGCTTGGAAAAAACAGAGACCACTGCTTCTTCTAGCAGGATCCATCTTTATTTCACACAGTATTTAGTAGTATTTATATGTTTCTATTATTGTAAAGTTTAAAGAAAGTCTTGGGAATGTGCAGAAGGAAAGACAAAACAGCCACACAAACAAGTACCTGGCAGGGCAGACTTTTCTGCCCTTTATCAGCCATTCACTCAAACAAGCCATCTCCCAGCGTTCCAGGAGGTAGAAGAGAAACATTCACACATGGTGTTTATGGCTGCAGTCATTCCCCTGGTATGCATCTTTCCCAAGAGAACAGAAGGCCTTTATCAAAGTTAAGATAAGCGTGACAAGTTGCTCTTCTAGACAACATTAAGGCTAGGATGGCTGCTCTCAGCTGCTGCTTCTACAGGGCCATGTGAAACTCATGACATTCAACAGGATCAAGTGCAATGTCCTGCACTTGAGTTGGAGCAATCTCCGGTATCAGTAGAGACTGGAGAATTAATTAATCAAGAAGACACCTGCAGAGAAGGACTTGGGTGTACTGAAGAATAAAAGATTGGACATGACCCAGTACTGTGCTTCCAGTCCAGAAAGCCAATAGTCTCCATACAACAAAAAGAAGCATGGCCCAGAACTTGAGGGAAGTGATTCTGCTGCTCTACACTTCTCTCATAAGATCTGATCTGTACTACTGCATTCAGCTCTGAGGTACCCAGCACAAGAAAGACATGGACCTATTAGAGCAGGTTCAGAAGAGGGTCACAGAAACGATCACAGAACTGGAACACCTCTCCTCTGAGGACAGGCTGAGAGAGTGTTGGTTGTTCAATATGGAGAAGGTCCTGGCCAGACCTTATTGCAGTCTCTCAATACTGAAAGTGTGCCTATAAGAAGGAAGAAGAAAGGCTTTTTGCCATGGCTGTAGTAAAAGAACAAGGAGCAATATTTTTAAACTGTAGAGTTAGGCTGGACATAAGGAGGAAATTTTTTACAATGAGGTTGGTGAGACACCTGAATGGGTTGCCCAGAGAAACTGTGGATGTCCCATCATCAGTAGCGTTCAAAGTCAAACTGGATGGGGTGAAAGATGTCCTTGCCCATGGCAAGGGGTTGGATCAGATGATCTCTACCAATCCAAACCATTCTATGAAACCTGGCACAGAAAATGGCTGCTTGTCTGTATGTTCTTTGAAAAGCAAGAGTTTAGTTCTGAAGACAATCACAAAAACAGCCTTTAAATATCTGAAAGAATATTTTTTAAAATTATAAAATAAGAAGGAAAGGATGGTTTGCATTGAATACCAGAAGTCCCAAAGATGTGAAATACCTGGCTTTTGATAATAGTCTATGTAGTTTTGTTGATGTCTGTGAGCCTTGTAAATTCCGTCAGAGTTTACAGTTAGGCAGCTTTAGCAGGTACAGTAGTAAGTTTCCCCTACCAATCCTTTAAACAAAACGTCTGTATATAACTTAAAAGTGTGTTGATGATTTTTGTTGATAGATTTGAAATGATATTATCTATAATATTGACATAACAGAATAGTTCCAAATAAAGTTTGTGACAATGTTCAGGTCCATATACAACTAGATGTTTTTCCAGAATGGAATTTTGATGCAAATGAAAGCACATGCAGGTTTTACTGGGTGATATTAAAAGGATATATAAAGGTAAGTGTTATTTTTCTTTTAATTATTTTTAATTCTATATATTTTGCATGTTTTTAAAAAAGAATTGTTTTTATCTATTGTTTTTATTGCAATTTAGATTATTATATTGTTATTCACAAAGCACTGTGATAATCAAATGCTAATCATAGTGGAACTTTGAACTCTAATTGTAATTAGTAAGGAATAAAAGGGTACGCTTCATTAAGATGCACCTTTATAGAGGTGACTGATCATTGTGCAAAACATCAATTTCAGTTTAGATCTAATTACAGTCAAAATTAAACCCAGGGATTTTCATATTAATAGAACTACAAATGACAAATTAAAATTATAGTCTTGTGAAAATGTGTTTTATTTATAATTTTACATTCTCATTTACAATAGTCTTCTGAGTTGAAAGGAATGTATTCTACAGATTAGAACCTGCATTTAATATAGATATCTCATAAATAAGTAAATATATGTAAATAGACAAATTCTGTATATTTTTAAAAATTTAGAAATAATTTTAAAATGCAAAATACTCTAATCTCTACTTTTATGGAGAAGACAAAGTCAAGATTTTTTTAATTTACTAGAACATCCAACCTTTTCAGTAATAAAATACTAACTTCGCCATATATATCTCTGTCTTGTTACTCCTACTAAGGCCCTTATCCTGAAACAATGAGTTTAGTAAATTAGTTTCCACAATCAAAAAGGCTGTGAATGAGTTTTGTTGTTGTTGTTGTTACTATTCCTATCATTATTGTTGTTGTAATTGTTATTATTATCTTCATCATCATCATAGAATCATAGAATCATTAGGATTATAAAAGACCTTGAAGATCGAGTCTGTCCATTGGCTCAGGACTGCCATGTTCACCCCTAGACTATGTCTCCACAACACTTCCAGGGATGGTGATTCCATGACTTCCCTGGGCAGATTGTTCCAATACCTGAACACCCTTCCAGTGGAGAAAGTTTTCCTAATAACCAAACTAAACCTCCCCTGGCACACCCTGAGGCCATTTCCTCTTGTCCTGTAACTTGTTGCCTGAGAGAAAAAATCGACCTCCACTTCACGACACCCTCTTTTCAGGCAGTTGTAGACAGTGATAAGGTCAACTTTGAGCCTTCTTTTCTCCAGACTAAATAACCACAGCTCCTTCAGCTGCTCCAAAAATTCCCTTGTAAACTGTAAATTAAGTAAACTTTAGTAGTCCTCATGAAGAATTCCCTCAATTGAGGAGCAGGGGAGAAAAAGCTGAAGCTAAGTCCTTGTCAGCCAGCAGCTGATCTGACTCTACACATTTTAGTTAAACCAATCAACACTTTATTTCCATATCCCAATGCTTCACCTTCATGCATTTTTTTTTCCCTTTTATTGTGGTGTTTTCACGTGCTGAAGTTTGCATGTGACTTCTACTTTAAGTACTACTACTTTAAGGTCTGCCTGTGCCTGCAATAGTGCCTGTTTCAGTAGCCAGCAACCGTGGGGCAAATGGGAAACAGGACTGTATTCTTACTTCTCACAAGAAATTAAGTATATCAATCGAAATTTAGTGGCACTTAGTCCCATTGATGAGCCTTTTAATATCATCACTGTATTTTGTTGAGATGAAGCAGAAGCTTTTCAGTATTGCAGTTGTGACTTTGAGACAGGTGTCGTCTCTGTCGTCTCCCACAATCCTGTGTCCTGAATGTGTGCCATCCGTTAGTGTACTTTGACATTCTATGAGGCAGAACTTAAGGAAAAAAGGGGACAGGATAAGTAGTAAGTGCCTTGATCCAGATAGGACCTTGATTTAAGTGTTGCCTCTCAGCATGACAGGGAGGAATTCATCGTGAGAATGATACCTTTTGAATGTTTGCCATGCCACTAAGTGTCTGTCTGCCATTGCAGATAATGAAGATCTGATCAGTAAATAGAAGGATGCCTGAAGCACAGTTCAGTTCACCAGGTGTAGGAGCATCTACTTTGAAGTAAGCTGAATCTGTCCCTGAGCTCAACTGACTTTTTTGATTACATTGTCATTAAACAGAATGAGACTTCAGAATTTTGCCTCAGTATGTGTAGACTAAACAGGAAGCTACTGTAATTCAAATAATGGTTTTTGTATTATGCCTGTAAAATGAACCAGATCTCAAGGCGTGTCCTCCTTCCTATCTATTAGTGTCTCTTCATTTGGCATTTTTTCAGTCAAAGTTGCTTCTGCTTTTTGTCTCCTTGAATTTAACTTCATAATACTAACTTCTTTCTTGAAATACTCCATATGTTAAGTTTCTACTTAAAAATTATTGTCATGATTTTGTCAGGATCATGCGAAACTTTTTGTATAGAGAGTACAACATATATGATAAATATTTCCTGATGTCCACTATAAGCTAGAGCAATGAAACTTACAGGCAGGTTTTCAGAATTTAAATATATTCTCTCTCCATGACAGAGGGATATTTCTCATATGTATTAAGCAATAATGGCTTTGAATTGTTTTTTTTTTCATGAGAAGGTGTCCTGGGGTGACTTCATGATGATGAATTGTACCCTCCAATTGTAAAATTGTCTGTTTAGCCCTGAAACAGAAATAAGTTCTTCACCTTTAAAACTAGATCTGAGAGTGAAGGGGGAGGGAAGTGGTGGTGTGCAGTTTGAGTGTGCAGAAGCTTCATTCTCACTCCCCCGAATTCCCTCTCTCTCTGTGCATGTTGTCTGCAGCACGGACACTGGGAAAGACCTCTCCTTTACTTTTAGTTAGTTTTTAGCTGGCTGAGGCAGAGAAGTTCCCTGGACTGTGACTTTTCCTTTTTCTCGGCACTGTTCAGCCCTGCTCTGGACTGAAAACCCAGAAAACACCGGGAGGTCACACCTGTGTCACACTGGGGCTGGGATGTGGCATTTCCAGCAGGAGGGACTGATAGAGACTGAGAGAGCTGAGCTACAGCCTGTGGAAAGGACTCTTAGAATAATGAGAGGTTCCATGGTTTAATATTACTCATTTTTCTATGTTTGTGAGTAGTTTGCTTCTTAAATAAACAGTTTTTTCCACTTTTCTAAAAGGAGATTTTTTTTTCCCCAAACTGGTGAGGGGAGAGGCCACTTGCATTTGCTTACTAGAGGGACCCTTCCAGAGGTTTCCTCCCAAATTTGCCCTAAACCAGGACAGAAGGGTAGTATATTTAAATCCAATTCTGCTGAATATTCTATTTTGGAAGCTTATACTTAAGATCCTTTCTCACAGTTCACCATACAGTAAAGACTGTCCCACTTATAACTCAGTTTCTGAGGCCTTAGATGTGCAATGGTGTTACAGCAGTTTAAAAATTTATTGTGCATGCATAAAGCTGCAGTTACTTAACTGTGTCATTTCCTTACTGCAGAAAACCCATAGAAAATCAAGCTGGTTAAAGCATTTTACTGCAACTGAAGTACTTCATTTTGTCCTGTGTTTGCCATGAGTTGTATTCACATATGCTGTCAACATGGCTGTGTTCATATGTGGTAATGCCTCAAGTGTCAGTAACTGAATCATGAGACTGAGCTGTAATAAATATTCAGTTTCCAGTAGATAGTTATAGCAAATGTCTACCAGAAAATGGAAAAGACTTAATCTTCTGCCTGGTCGCAATCCACCCTGAAGTCCTTGCTCCTGATCCCAGTCTCACAGTAGATCAACTGATGTGACTTCTTTTTAATTTTTAAAATTACTGTTATTATTATTGCTATTATTGTTATTGCTATTGTTATTATCATCGTTGTTAGTAATAATAATAATAATAATAATAATAATAATACTATTCTCCAGAGAGGATTAGGTTGCATGGCAGAAAAGGATCTGGGGTGTGCTGCAGTAAATTCTGTTTTCCAAGACTGTGGGTGCAGTGCATAATGCTGTAACTGGTGATATGAACTCCACCTATCATAGAATCATAGAATCATATAGTAGTTTAGGTTGGAAGGGACCTTTAAGGGTAATTTACTACAATGCTTCCAATACATATCTAGGTGAGTTATTATTTGGAAAATTCTCTTTCAATTCATAATAATGAATGCTCTTTTAAAGATTTTAAGACTGAGTACATCAAAGTACTGAATTTATTTTTCCTCTGCCTTTCCCTATAGGGTTTATGAGCTGATTTGCCTTAAGTCAGAAACTAAATTTATTGTTTGTGAAGCTCAGCATGGCCCCTTGTGTACTAGAACATTTTATGTGTTTCACTGGACTGTCTTTAACCTTATTATCGGCAGAATATATACACCTGTATGGATAATAAATCAAAGTCGCTAGGTTACAGAATTCTCGGAAATAATTCTGAAGACATATAAAATATGGTTGTGGGAAAATGAGGCAAAGCAGATTCAATAGGACAAGTGTTTATGTAAATAGGACAAACCAATGAAAGGTAATAGCATTTATTAGATCAGCTGTTACAATGGTGTAAAACAGAAAAGCCTGATGGGGAAAAAAAATTTCTTAACTCCCCAAATATCTTGCTGCAATGCTTTCCTTAACATGGGTCCAGTTACAAGTCTTGAAAGCATGAGGCAAATACCTTTTCCAAGAAACGTCAGGGAAACACTTAGCTCCTTTCCCTGTCAGAGCACCATCCTCTACTGTTCAAAGTACTCTGGCAATCACATCTTGCTGCCCAGACTCCTTGAGGGAAATTAAATTCACCTCCATTTAGATATCTGTATCTGTTTATCCTGTGTAAAGATCTTCTCCATGGACATTACAGATATATAGACACTTCTCACAGTCTCATTTTACTTGATTCTAGCAGTCACTTGGTGACAAAATGACTCATGGTCTAAAATTTTTCTTCCCCTCCCTCCTTCAGTTTTTTACAGGGAATCTAGATGGTTGGTATGAGTATTTAACTGCAGACATCTAGCATGAGGTGGGATGAAACATCCATCCTTACACTGTAAACATAAGGTATGAGCAATAAAGATCAGTAGCTGTAAGAAAATGGCACCCAAGACTTAACTTATCCCCTGAGTATTTTGATTGGTTGGTTGGTTTTTGTTTTCATGTTAATAAGACAGTTCTGTTACCTGGATGCACAACACACATTTAGAGATGCACATCCACTTATTACTTGCTGTAACACCTTTCAGCCAGAGACCTTCCAATCTTATCTTGCATTTACTCATGCAGACAAGATTGGGTAGGCAGGCAAAATGTGGACAGAATCTTATCTGACAGAATAGTGACATTTGTCACTGGTTCCTTTGGCTATATTTATGCTTGTAGGTTAAAGCCATGCTGGATGCTGGATTTCAACTGATTACTCTAAAATTATTCAGAATTTTCTTTGACCAATTAAGAATCCCCCCCCAAAATTGTAATCCACAGATAACTCCTGATAAACAATTTCTGTATGTTTCCTATTTACTTAAGAGGCTAAGAATTTCCATGAAAGCCCTCTCTGACAGCTGGCCTGAGTATATTGTATTTTCTTTTATTTGCTGGCAAAGTCAGATTTGCTAGAAAATGTTTGTTAGAGGTGGCAAGGTAATAAAAATATTCTGGAAGTGCATGATAAAGAGTACGATATTTCACCTTCTTTTTGACCAGTCTACTATTAGTATGATGACACATTAAAATTGTTACATGTTGAATAAGATTTCTACAGATCTATATCACCCTGTTCCCAGATATCATTGTGTCACCAGCTTGATGTTTAGCAGCTGGCATTCAGCTTGCAGTGCTGATTTTTGAATAACATGCTAAAATACTAAGAATTATATTGTTTTCCTACATTTACTATGTGCCAAACTGCATGTATTACATCTTACCATAGGCAAATGCTGCATAGCACAAAAGTGATTGAATGATAAATCCTAAAAAGGATTAATCAGACAGAGATTAAAATAATTTCTCACTTTTCTAAATAATAAATAGGATTTAGGCTGTATTGCTTTTTCCTTCAATGGAAAAAGGAAGAAACTGGAAAATAAAACCATAAAAGAGGAAAACTCTTATGCAGTTCATGTCTTTATAGCCTCCTGGAGGACATCAAATGCAGCAGATAAATTATACTCTTTTGAATCTGATATGTTTGGGGATCATCTCTGGTTTTGTAAGAGAAGCACTAAAATGTGTTTATTAGTAGTTAGTTTAGGCCATTAGACTGGCCACAGAATTAGGAACTAGAGACTTTAACTTTGTGATCTACAAAATCCTTTATAACCGTCTGCTGACATCAATAGAATTTAGTTTTTGGTGTTTGCTGTCTCATCTACAAGAGAAAGATAATACTTACCAACCTCACAGGGATTGTGTAGGATTAATTATTTAATAGTTAGACACTGATGTAAAAGGTAAAGTATTCTATTGCCTTCACAAATACTGAAATATTACACTGTCATCTTGCAGTATCTAGCTGAAGGTGAAAAGAGACATTGTCTGTTGTGTCAGCAGTAACATGCATGAGAAACTGCAGCATTTTGTTTTTGCTGAAGAAAATCTAGGTTTCCACAGCAGTAGCTTAACTCCACTTTAAGCAATTTATATCCTATGTGCAGCTTGAGTAAGCTGGTCATGAGAAAGACTGAAGAATGCTAAACAGAATTTAGGGAGAGCAGTGCAGGTCATCAAAAAAAAAAAAAATTGAGACCCGCAGATTTGTTCTCAGAGACATTTTTGTGCCAGATAATGCAAGAAGGATATGTTAGTTGATTGAATCATTGTATAATTTTTCCCTTCTTGTTCTGAATATTGAAAATGTGCTCAAATGTAGCTAGTCCTTTCATAATTTTTTATACTGAATTATTTTTGAAATGAAATCTTTCATGAACTGAACAGATGCCGTAATGCACAAAATAGATATTTAAGTTCAAAAACCTTACGTTTCACTATAACTGGAAATAGATTTTTTATCATTCTTCTTCAACCAGTAAGGTATTCACCACTTTTTGAAGAGTAGCTAGAGAAGAAACTGGTAATTTCTGATATATTTAATTACTGGACAGCAGAAGAAATCTGATCAAAGGAGTACAAGCACACTTTTGGTATAACAGAGTAGCTTTCCAGCAAAGAGAGAAAGGCCAAGAGTTTTGTTATTTTTAAAATAGTGAAATAGTCAAATCTTGGACTAAGAATGACGTTCTGCCTACAGATGAGAAGCCAAGCACATGGCATGATTCTCTGTATGTAACATGATTTGTGCACTGGCATTAGCATGGTGAAACTCTCCCAGCTTGAGTTGATAATCTACAGCCAGCAATTGCCTTCCACATAGATTCATTTTGCTTTACTTTGGTAATGAGAAGGATTTGTTCATATTTTCCAATATCAAAACGCTCAAAGTAAGACCAACAGGGAATTACAATCCTGACCCTGAATCTTCTAATATCTATGGCTAAATTTACATATCTGAGTAGCTGCATTGACTTCATTTTAACTATTCACATGAGTAGTGCAAAATATAGATGCTTGCAGATCAACCCTAAGGCAGCATTTTGTGCTTTATGCATTTACTTCACTGAGTGACTAAAGGCGTAATGTAACTCAATAGTCCTACAGCTGTATGCAAACAGAAAAAGAACATTATTACCCTTGTTTTTCACTTTCCTTTCAAAGTTATGTGAATATATTTTCAAAGTAGTAGTTGACAGAACTTTCTCATACAGTTTTGTGTTGTTTTACATATTTATCCAGTACCAAACTCATTACCATCTTGCCCTATACATATAGGTCTGATCAGATTTTCAGTCAGCTGTCTAAACAGCTTAAAAGTACAAAAAGCTATAGTAACACTAATACTAATCATATCTTACCAGTAGTGTGCTGCTGCACTTTTTCATGAGGCAATAATGTAGTTCTGATATTGGAATAAAGTGTTCATACTTCAGCTTCATAGTTTGGGAACAGGATCATAACCTCATAAAATAGCAGAAACCTGCTATTGTCACTCAATTATTACACCAGACATTCCAGTGTACCTGTTTATTGTAGCTTTATTAGAGTTCTGCAGCTATTAGCCTTCCAGAATCAAAAAACAGTGCTTCTAAAACTTGCTATTTTTAATTTATTTCATACCAGGGAGAAAGCATATTTTAAACACTAAGAAGCCTACACATAGAACACAGATGAGAAATCTACTGGAATCAATATAAGGGCTATTCACTTAAGAGTTGGACTTGATGATCCTTATGAGTGTATTCCAACTCAGAATATTCTGTGATTCTGTAAATTCTTATGCAATTATACTACCCATAATCGTTTCACCTGCATTGCCTAGTGGCATGTGGGATTAAATCCGCATGACTCCAACTGACTTTAATGGAAATCAGATAGCTAAAACCATTTGAAACTGAGACTGAGAAAAATGTATAAAACACAGGACATTATGATAATCCCTTTACAAACTCACTCACCACTTCTACCCTTCTCATAAAGATGATTGTCATGAGAATTCACAGTCCTGTCCCCTCTCTAGGGATTTACTGCTGAGCAAGCAATGCATTAATCAGAACCTAATAAAATTACATTCAGTTTGCATTCACATTGCACAGGTAGAAAAGGCTACTCAAAATTCCACGCAACACAGAATTAAGGTAATGGCTTTTAAAAGGTATATAGAGACAGAAAAACACACTAGCAGTGTGAACAATATTGTGGAGACTAAATCTAATGTTAAAATGTAAATTTTAATCTTTACTTTCATTCATACAATTGTATTGTCAAAATTTTAAAAAATCGTGTAAGACATGCAGGGAAAAGGGCATTATAAAGACATCTGACATCTGAGAGCACAAGCTTTGGGAAGGGCCTTTTATAATTATAGTGTACAGCTTTGAAATGTATAGTTTAGAAAGTCTATGTACAGTGAAAATGCTCCCTTGTTTGGTAGTTCTAGATATGCCAGTACTACCCAAGATGAAAACAGTGTTATATATTGGCAGTCCACAGGTGTTTAAAGGCGTGCACATATTGCCTAAATGTTTTACTTAAATTTTATCTGCCAGGTTTTCTTTCTTTCCCGAGTTCTGGTGTTTACATGCTTCTGATATCATCTGTTTCACAGTTAACCTGAACCTAACTGATTAAAATAATGTTTATTCCCAAAAGAGTTCTGAAAGAGAATCAAAATTATTCCACATTTTTTACTTAGACTGAAATAAGGGAACATCCCTTTTTTTCATAAATTTACATGTCCTCACTTGCAGAAGAAATCACCAGTATTGGAAGAATCTGGAGAAAAGCTCAGAGACTTAGGCTTAAGTGAGATTTTAAGTTATGGTTAAGCAATGTTCACCTTTTTTTGTATATTTTTATGTTGAATTTCATAGTCTTCTTCCATTGCATTTGCTTACATTAATGAAAAAAAATAATAAAAAAAAAAGGAAGCTTATTCTTCTGCTTTCTTTCTTTGTATTTTGAACTTTGAGATAAATACTTTGGATTTTCTTCAGGACTGCATATAATCATAAGATTATAAAACAAATTGTATTCAGTGAGTAAATTTTCAAATTTACTGCGCTTCAAGGCAAGCCAGTAAATCTAGATTAAAGTTTTATGTGCACAAACGAACATGAGATTCTCAAAGAAGATGATATTTAGGTAACTATATGAATGGTGGATAATATTGACTTGTAGGGTATTTGTACCATATGTCATATATATCAGTTTCTAATTCTGATTCAAGTATTTTCTTGTTACTGCGTTGTAGATAACATCAAGATTTTGTGAGGGCTTTTTAAGGGTTATCTTTAAGAATTCCTGTGGATCATTCAGAATACTTGAATTTGTCTATAAAGAACATAAATATTTTATTTTATACTGATTTTATTTGATATATAAGTTGTGGAAGATACTTATAGTCCATTGTATACTTTTTTAAGAGGCAAAGGCTACTAAAATCCTAAGAGCTGGTAATTTGGTTTTGCAACATTGTTCAATACTTTAAGATATCTGGATGAAAAGTTTTATCTTGGAATCACTATTATCTGGCTTATCATAAATCCGTGTTAGAAATGTTTAAGCTATTTTAAGAGAAGTCCTAAAACTGTGGAAATCTAGGGAAAAGTTGAGAATTCTCATTTTTACAAACATATGTCTGCATTTTATAACGAGTTATTTTGTTGTCCAATGTTACACTGCTTACATTTTTTCACCTTTCCAAATTATCAGCAAATTTATTTTTTAGAGAGAAAAGAGGATTATAATTTTGCTTTAAATGACTCATAGTAAACTAGCTGACAGAAATAAAAAGTACAAATAGAGAATGTTTTTTGTTTCAGCTGAGAAATGTCTCATGTAATTGAGTTTGCTGCATGAACTCCCTTTAGATAATTGAAATCCTTGCATAAATCTTCTGAAATTGAGCAGTTTTACTGTCTACTTATATATTCAGTAAAATATGCATAGTTTGTGGTTGTGTAGGTCAGTGTAGCAATCACTGCAAGAAAATCAGACTCACCAGTGAGCAGAAAAAGAGTTCTGGGAGCCAGATATTGGAGAGGCCATAAGCCTGGGTTGGGTACTAGAGAGATCAGCACATTTGAGAGTTCTCTGCTGGAGAGACCAAGGCAGGAGTGGTGGGTTAACCTTGACTGGCCAACAGACCCACCCAGCCACTCTCCACTCTCACCTCAGCAAGATGGATGGGAAAAATAAGCAGGAAAATTCCATGTGTCCAGACCCTCTTCAATTAGTGTCTTAAGCAATACAAACTCAACTTAGTGAAGATTAATTTCATGTATTTCAATAAAAACAGAGCAGGATAGTAAGAAACAAAGACAAAACTAAAAGTGCCTTTCCCCTACTGCCCATTTTCCCCCAAAGTTACTCTTCATTCTTCACATTTAATTTTTCTGTCTCCTCCCTCCCTCCCTGATGAATGGCTTAGGGGTACAGGTTATGGGAGTTGAGATCACTTAATAACACTTCACCTCTGCTACACTTCCTTCCTCATGCTCTTTCCCTACTCCAGTATGGGATCCCTCCCAAGGGACACAGTACTTCATGAACTTTTTCCTATTCCATATATAATTTGGTTTTCCCCGTCATTTGTTTCTTGGAGAAAAAAATATATTAAAAGAAAAAAAGAGTGAAAACCTATTAGGGATTTTATTTTTTGGACTAATTTCTTTTTCTTTTTGAAGCAGTATATGGATGGCTTGCTTGCTGCTTTTTCTAACACTTAATACATTGTCTCACATAAAATTCTTGTTGCAGACAACACTGTGAATGTTGTAATCAATAACAGCATCATATTCATAAATATTTAATAATGAAAGCTCTGGATATATGCTTCCCAAAGCAACAACAAAAATAAGAAACAAACCCCACTGTTCATGGCACCCTGAAGAAATCAGATTCTTAGACATTTAAACAAGCTGAGAGCATGATCTTTAGCAAGGACCCCAAAACTGCAATATTATACTGTTAAAGCATTAAGTGGATTTCAATTGTATGAATATCTGCTTGTGGAGAACAAAACAATATAGTGAGGTGTGCTATTTTAGATGTGATACAACTTTCATTTTTGAATTAGGGAAGTAGTACAGTAAAAATATAGGTAATTTCTTACGTATTAAAGAAAGTCTCTAGTTGCTGTATTTTATTTAATAGTCTTGGCTGCAATGATTCTTCCTACACTTATTACTCTTGTTTCTTTTTTCTTGACCTTTCTTCAAATCATGGCATGGAAAGATATTGGTAGGGGTGACTTTCTTGTACTTCTAAATATTAAGGTTCAGTATGAATTTATGTATGACTTTTTTTTATTTGCCATTAAATTCATCCTGGATATTCTTCAAACCATGTACTTCAGCTGATCTGAAACAGAATGATATTTTTTACCTTCGCAGATTAGTAGCCTTTATTCATGTTCTTGTTTACTCCAGTTGAGATAAATTTCATTGGCAACCTCATCCTTGGTTTCTCTGGCTATTAGTTCCACCCTATAGGTATTTGGGAAGCTTGTAAATAGAGAAAAGTTTTGAAAATTAATACAGAAATCTATGGTAAAAACAAATTCTCATTTATTTTTGGATTTATAATGGTTTTATATTTTCAGTAACAATGAAATAAAGCTATATTGTCTTTGAATTGTTTTACTGAATTGATCCACAATCTGTTGGGTAATTCTTATGTTACTGTTTTCTCTTTTGCTCTGCACTAAAAAAAGAAATTGGCAGGGACAACAGATTTATACTCTTCATTTTCATCTTCTTACTTTTTATCTTATTGTTGTATCTTTGGTTCATACTGTGCCTGTCTAAGAAGTTAAAACAAGAAATTAATAAACTGGTGTTTGTATCAGGTATATATATATTATTTTCCTGTTATGAAATAAGGAAATTCTACTAAAGAAAGATGTTAAGATTTGACAGCCACCATTTAACACAGAGGAAAAAAGGGACTATTCACTTGGGAAATCATCCCACTCTGTGTTAAATTTGTACATGCTGATACCTGATGTCATCCACAGTAATATTTCCTCAGTGTTTGTCACCCATACAGATATAAGTTAGTGCTGCTTTTAAAGATTAACTTTTGGCGAAGGTCATGTACAGTTGATTCTATTGTTTAACAACTGTTCCACTACATATTTTAGCATGTACATGCAGTAAGCTCTACTTGTGCTGCAAAAGAAGATTCTTTTGCAAAGGTTAAGATGCAAAAGTATCTTTTTTTTTCTAATGCTCATTGTTTACTTCCTTTGAAGGAATCATGTGGTAAACAGGGGCTGTTTGATTTGTTTTGTTTGATTTGTTTGATTTGGTTTTAATACAGATTTTCACATGGAGAGTTATTTTTGGATATTTTATTGGAATAGATTCTACATAGTTACTTTGAAAATTAAATAAACTCACACAAGGTTTCTAAATAAAATGACATTGAAAGTAAATAGACATACCCTATGCTGTGAATCAAAAGCAAGGATGTCAATATCATGCATGACAAGTAGATGAAATATTTTTTATATAATCCTCAAAGGATAATGGAATTTTTTTGATCTTGGAAGATTTTTTTTCAACCTACACCTAAATGTCACTTCATCAGTTTTCCAGCTACTGTAATTTTCTTGGATAAGCTCACATAGATTTTCTTTTACTTTGGGTGCCNATAAATAAAATAATAAATAAAAAAGTAAAAAGGCAGGAGGAGCACCTACTTGTAATTCAGTAGCTGTCTACTTTCAGAAGACAGAATCCAAGTTCTTCAACAAGATACTGTGGACAGTAACTGAACACAAATTTCCTGAACCACCAAATGTAGTTGATTTACTTTAGGGTAGGGGCCACTGAAACCATGGAAAATTTCAAGGACTGTAATACCAGAAAG
>VWZS01005306.1:234439-277680 GCA_013397075.1 Rhabdornis inornatus | reverse complement strand
TTTTTTTTTTTAACAAGTCATAAATCTGTATGAAAACTATACTCAAATACGGGGCCATTAGTACATATTTTTCTAAGACTTTCTTTTACATAAAATTTAGCTGCTTTCTTCTCTTACTGTGTAAGAATAGATAGCCAAACTTTTGAAGAAAATACTGATTCATTATTAACTTCTAGAGATTTTGACCTGGAAGTCTCAACTTCTTGATTTTTAAAAAAATTCTTTATTTGTACCAACTGTTTAGATATGATTTCCTGATTCACGTTTCCTAACTGTACTATGAAATAGAAGACATCTCCAAGTCCCATGGAAATAATATCCTCCAGAATGAAAGTACTGACAGCTATGGAGACAGAAGAAAAAGTGAGAACAAAGTGATATATCTGTACATTAAAAATAACTCCCTTCTCTGGTAAAACAATAATATTGACTTCACTTCAAAAATCTCTTTCTTAATTAAAGTTGCTTTCTTATTTTTAAAACTGTTGAATTAAACAAGAACATGTTCACTATGAGGAGAGGGAAATTCTACTCCTCCCCTCAAATCCCCAAAAGCTGGAAAATAAGTACTGTGAGGTTCAGATATGCAGGCAATTAACTCAACTAAGAGAACTAGTGTGTTTTACATGAAAGGGCACATTTTAAAAAGGAATAAGTACTAATGCTCAATTTCTTCTTTTTGCTTTAATCATCACAGGTATTAAACTGGGAAAAGCTCAAAAGTAATTATATTATCAAGTTCAGATAATGAAATATAAACAGGATCGAAATGTTCTTCTTATGAAGAGAACAAAAGTAACATGGGGAAATCTATAGCAAAGGTTTTAGACAAATTAGTGTTCAGAGAGGACTGTACATATTCCAGAAACAAGCAAGTGCTACTAACCTGAAATTACAGGTAAAAGAAATTAAGGTCAGGATTATCACCATTGTATTGCAGCAAGACCTTTAAAGAGTTACTCAATAAAATCTATATGTTATATGTGTTAGCACAATTCCAAGCATCATCAAAAAGATGAAAAATCTAATGTTATGAACAATACTCCATTTACTGCACAAATATCTAAATGCAATGTTGTTTTGTTTAAACTATCTGGCTTAAATAGGTGATGAAAAAAGTACCTAAGACTGGAAAAATGCAGATGAAATATCTGTCTCTAGACAAAGAGGAAAAAACTCTCTAGGCAACAATAAGGTAGGCAGCTTTTTAATGAGAATATATGGGCAAGAATCACAAGAGGAATTATTAATAAACATTTGCACAATAGTGATGAGATCAGCATGAGGAACATGGAATTCTCAGATATAGATCACATTAAACCACTGTGTTATATAAAAGAATCAAAGACCTTATGGTTATTGAAGAAAAACTCAAAAGAGAAGCCTTTCATATGTCATATCTATTACATTTTAACATTGGTAATGTTTTGGCACTATGTTACACAGCAGCCTTAAAAGCAAGGCAAGGTCCTGTAAATAATATTATTAGACACTGAATATGAAACTGTCTGTTGAAGAATAAAAACATATTGGTTAGAAACCTTAAGAATTTTATACACACCAATCAAATGAACAGAATTCTTGCTAAGACTGTTGGATTTTAACTTTACCTGTTGAACAAGTAATTGATTTGTAGTGTACCCCATTTCACTAGTTTTCAGCTCTTAGTCATGCAACTACTTATGAAGCTGTAAGAGGAGAACTAAGTATGAAATCAACCTGTAAAAATTTTAAGCAAAACAATTATTTACTATATTATACAATGATGTAATAAAACAAACTATATAGTACTGACTAAAACATTATTTTTGTAGCCTACTGTTTCAGAGTTGAAATTTTAATGAGTTTAGCAACAATTTAAAAATCTGGATTTAATTTGTTGACATAAATCCAGTTCATAAACTCCCTCCCCACTCTGTTATCTACTACCTAGGAATAATGTGCACAACTCAACATCAAAACTATTGGTCTTTTAAATTTTATCACTGCTGCACTCTCAGAACTCTTCTCTAAAATTTGCCAGTCATTCAGAAAAATTAACTTGCTCTTTCTTGTCTTATATTTGGTCTAAGAAGGTGTCTATTAATTGTCTTATAATAAGTCTATAATTCTTTTCCATGAGGAAAAGGATAGTAAAGATTATTTTCTTATAAAGGATCTGGTTGTCATTGTGTTACTTTATAAAAATATTCCAGTAATTTATATTTGCATCAAGAAAAACTAGGCTGGGAGTAATTCAGAGCTTTGTTTTCGTAGATTTTTCTCTCTTCAGACTCTTCATATATGATTCAAATCAAAAGTAGCACATTTAAATACTGTTTTCATTTCAGAAATAGAGATATTAGAAGGTATGACCACAAAGGTGGCTTAAAATAATTCAAATGTTGAACAAAAAAATTTTTTCAAATCCCTTCAGAAGGGATTTATAAACATATTTACTTTGGTCATAGGTTGCCATTGGACATTTTTAATGCAAAAGTATATATATATATTTAAACTCTTCAGCTGATGGACTAAGTTTATCATTGGCCAGTAAGTGCCATGACCTAAGAGATAATGCATCTAGCCACGTATGGAAAATTCATCTCAGTTAGAATAAGTATGGCTGCTTTCATTGCATCTCTGTTAGATGTTGAAGAAAAGAATGTGTCATCTAATTATGATTAAAGATGCAATTTTCCTACCACTTTTAACCCTTTGGTGTTAAGCCTTTTAGTGCAAAGTGTATGGATGTTTTAGGGAGCAGACCGGGACTCTAGTTTTGTCAGTCATGGATATGCCAGAATAAAGATCTTTCTGGTGTCATGAACATTGGATCTTTCACTACAGAATGTCTGCATTGCAAAAGGCAAAAAAATGTCCCATGCTGCTGTATATGCATTTTGTCCCATGCCAGCCTATGCATTTTTATATTGTCTTGCTTTTAATTCCATCAGGCTGCAGCAAAACTTTGATGAGGGCTCAAATTATTNTCTAAATTAGAAGCCTTGTGCTTCTCATGGTTCATAAGGTGAATATACATGCAATCAAAACAAAATACTGAGTGAAACAAGACTTTTTACTTAACTGGCAGTCATAAATAAACCAGTTAAAAAATAGGTAGCAAAACATGCTGGAGAAGAAATTTCCTTCAATCACAAAAAGCAGATTAGGGGAAGAATTTTGTATGATCCCATGCAGACCATATAAAACATTTTACCTGCAGCAGAATGGGGTAGAAATCCACAAAAGCTCTAAAACACCATATGGGTCCCTTCTAAGATTGCAATTCATTAATAAATTCAACTCCCAGGTCAAATATGGGAGGATTCCGATCAAAAATAAAGAACAAATACAGATATCTACATGTTTACTGTCTTAAAATTCCAATTATGGCCAGGAAAGATCAAGATGCTGGATCTTGCCTATTGCATAGATGTTAAATCCCACTTGTTACAATCTTAGGTAACTCAGGCTGCCTGTACCCAGCTGCAGATCCCCTGTAGATGTGATGCTATATCTGCCAGCCAGATGTGTTATCTCAGCTTTTTTGGAGCATCACAGACATGCCTGTGTTTAGACAATCTAATTAAATCTTTTATTCACATACTGTTTGGTTTTGTGCATCTCACATTTCTCCAAATCTAGAATAATTTTATGTCCTTCTTGGAAGCGCAGTAGTTGCAGCAATTCCACCTCTTGCATGTCTTGAATTCTAGAATTTGAGAAGAACATAAAATAGTCTTACCAATATTGTGCTCAGAGCCTCAAATTACCTCACACCCCAGCCACTGCTACCTTTAGCAGAAGCAAAGGATGAAGTAAGACGATCCAGTTCAAAGAACTGACTCAAGGAAATAGTTAAAGATTTTGCTTCTTGGAATGGTACAGATGTTGATATAAGAAAACACCCCTAACATTATATTTCAAATACTCTTCACCAATTTGAAGCATTACATTTAAGTAGATGACATGAGAAAATATTTGCCATCTTTCCATATGCAGAGATTTATACTTATGAATTCCCTCAGAGCAATGTGGGTGTAGATGTCAACTAAGATATGAATTATAGATCACTGGTTAATGATTTTAAAAGACTTCTTACCAAGTCAGTGAATACTGATGACTTGATTAGATTTGCTAATGTACCTCTTCATGTTCTCTCTGGAAAGCTCCTGTATTTTGTCAGATTGTGAACTTTGAGTTTATTCTAAACCTTCAATATTATGACCTACAGTAAGCTGCTATTATGACTGAGATAAGTAAATGTGATAATTTGCTTTTCTTTGTTTCAGTTTAGCAAGGTGATTACTGAAACTATCTGCAAATTTTTTTGCACAAAACTGCTGTTGAAAATAAGTAGAAAGCTAAGTTTGGAGGTCATATTTACTGTTCATGGGAGAGTGTAGTAAAGGCAACACAGGAACGTCTTTTGAATTCATTACTATTGATTAAATTTTTTAATGTTATAAGGAGCTTCAAATAATTCCCAGACAGAAAGGATAACAAATGAGGTAAAGATTAAGTTACAACTCCAACTACTAGGTACAAGAACAATTGTCTACAACATTGCAGAAAGGAGAAAAAGATATACTGAAAAAAAGCTTACAGTAGGTGCTATGTGTCAGAGGACTTGTGAATGAGGAAGACTATGCTGCTGCAGAGAATGTAAATGCCTTTGTGGAATGTGTTAGAGCATAACCTAAAGATAGCAGTGATATCACTTGGCAGTGATAAAACTTCTCCTGACAAACTGTGTCACATTTTGGGAAACTTATTACAGCTTGTGCATTTCTAAGATGTAAACCAATTTTTAAAAGTTCAGAGGAGATCAATGCACGTGATCACTGAAATTTTTATTTTTGAGTAAAGACTTAAAAAAGTCACTTCAAATACTCTAACTAGAAACTAATGGGATTCTTTGATACTTTTCAAATATGTTAAACATAGGTTCAATAAAATGAACTGCTTTCGTTTCCTCTATGGGCTTGAGAAGAAATACTGGGTTACCATTGAAGCAAAGCAGATTAAGTTATTTTTTACAGTGTACCACCATAGTCTTCAACATTAAGAGAGAAAGTATTTTGCTGCTTCAAAGAGGAAGGGTGTAACCTTTTCTCTGTAACGCTGAATAGGACAATAGGCTAGGGTGGAGGAAAGACACATGGGGAATGACACACACCAAACACGTTGAAAATGTTAGAGAAATGCATCAGTGGATAATCTAGAGTTATTGCTTCTTGTCTTCAAGAATGGAATACTATGAAGGACACAGCACCAAATGTTGGTTTAACAGCCAGTTGTCTATGGTAGCTTATCAGGAAAAAGCACTCTGCCCTTTATGTAGGATGAAGAAAAACACCTTACATGCAAAGCCAAGTATTTATCGTTAGTGAAATTAAAGTTTTAAAAATCCAATCAAAGAATTATTATTAGTCTTATTAGAAAGTTATAGTCCAAATTTTCTAATTATTTTAGCTCATTTCCAATAACTATACCATTAGAATTGATGTAAAATTTTCTTTTTCCTCCTGTTTATGAACACCCTTCCTACAGTCCTCTGGATTCAAAGGAAGATAGAGGGCTTGATCGAGTCATTAGCATCCTAAGTTATTTCTCAAAAGAGCTTAATCCTGATGATTTCTTACTCCTGACTCTGCTTGGAGTGATTCCTTTTTATTTTTTATAATGTGTATTACACCTTAACTTCCTTCTTCCTGGGTTCAGCACACAGTTTCAAATCCACATAGACTATGTATGGTGTGATTTACTTATTATGTTGGATATGTTTCCCTCTTTCTCTCTATTACCCTTGAAACAAATGATACTGAACTCCCAAGTTTTTTTTTCTTTAATAATTAGTAATTGATCATTGTAAAGGGGACCTGGATTCATCCATTGTTTTGTACTTTTAAGGCCTTTGCTGCCATTTTAAGCTTGTACTTTTGGGGACCACGGATAAATTCCTTTTTTTCTGTAATGGCCCTCAGCCTATGGCTTCCTGATATTACAGTTAACATTTATTAGAACAGCTTTGTCTGAAATAAATGTGTCATTAATAGTTAGCTCTGTGCAAACAATTATGTACTGAGTCACATGTACTTACAGACACATACATATAATTATAGAATGGTCTGGTAACTGCTTGCCACCGGTATCCAGTAGTTAAAAGAATTATCCATTGTATGTTATCAGAACTACTCTACAATAGTAATTATAGCTAATTATAGTAGGAATAGGATTAAATGCATTTTGAAGGTGTCCTTTAACACTATAATTCTGTTTTATGCTCTGTGCCATAACGATGGACTTCTACCTCTAAGTTAATTACTCAGGTAAAAAAAACGATTTGTAGTAATAGGTTAATAATAAGCTAGTGTTCACTCCTATTCCAACTTGTATTTATAATGGGATTTAGTATCTGTTGAAAGAGCTGTGATAGCAGGAAAAAAGCTGTATGAGCACATGTGTTATGCTACAGCAAGAAGCCAACCCTGCCCAAGAGGATTATGGTCTAATTTTACATTATTCAGTGACAAGCTGTGATAAAAATATTATCTAAAAGAGATTTATTTCCATCAAAATGTTCTAAGATTTTACAGAAGTGCAAGACTTTGTTTTTCTGTTTGTGTTGGGACATTCAATTACCACTTTTTGCCCAACATATTGAACATAATTTCTATCTATTCTCATTAGAATGGTTACTCTGTTGCCATGAATTAAATCCTCCATCATCTTCTGTAAACACTGGACACATGCAACAAACATTTTTATGAAGAATTTAGTGAAATGACTTATTAGTGTTATTAGACTTAAAAACTGCGGCGCTTTGTATTGATGTGTATGGGCTCTCACATCATTATTGAACGAGTGTGACGATGACATGGGCATGCACTGTTCTGAGAGTGGCAGTAAGCCTTATGCTACTTTGGAAGAAGACACTGTGTGTGATAATCAGAGATAAAATTCAAAGCTGTACTGATGTTACTTGATGTGAACTCTTAGGGAGCAACAGCTAAATCACCTATCTGAAAGGATTGCCAAGACAACTCAGATACTCTCTGGAGTATCTGAATTTTTGCCTGGGTGAAAGTGTTTTTCATCACATACTGTCACACCAGCTGTACAAAACAACCTACCAAAAATATGTCTCTGTGTTTACATGTATATATTTATACGTCGTACTTAGTTGTGTATATTTTAAAGCATTGATGAGTATAAGTCTTGTCTGATTTATGTATCATAAGAAATGCTAATTCTTTGAAAAATAATTTTCCTATAAAAGTGCAAAACCAGTAAAAAATCAAAATCAGTATTTATATTTATGAAATTTGTTTATCTTTAATGGATAATTTGGAAGTTAACAGCGGACATAAATAGGAATTTTACTACCACTTTGTACATTAATGTCTGGTTAGAATTTTTAAAACAAAAATATCAACAATTAGTTGTCATAGATAGGATTTTACAGTCACAAGCAAATATAAATTATTACTGATACTTGTGGCAAAAGAACAATTATAAACTGTGAATAATTTATCTTCTTTTCCACTCTGTCACTCTGATAAGACTTGACTTTGTAACATTTACTATCTTTGAGATCCCTATTGAGACCCTATCTATGAGATCCTTATCGCAAAAGAGGATTTAATCACACTGCTCAATATTTAAGAGGTTCTTCCAAGACACAGAGTAAATTCAGTAACCAGAAAAAAGGAATTCAAAAGTATTTCTCTTTACAGCCACAAAAAATATTCACGTAAAAGAAAATTTTAAAACTTTACAAACTTTTTTTTTAAAGAAAATTTACTATTGTTGTTTTATAGATTACGCTGCCTGAAAATGGGGAAAATTGTAGTTAAAAAATGCAGGCATTTGCAGCTTATATTGGAGTGTGCACTGTTCTCAGATCCATAAAATAAATATGATCAAATGTATTCTATATAATGATAGTTCAAAGTGGCAAATAGTTGATATGAATTAAAGGAGACAGATGACTGAAAAATATTATTTGCCTTGTCTGGTTTAAGAAAGCAAGCAGTAGCAATGATATTCGTATCCTTGCAGCGAGGGAGAATTTGCAAGATACCCAAAAACAGTATAAGGTACAAATAATTAATGAAAAAGATCATTAAGAAATAAATATGTAGGTTTTTGTTAGGTCAAGATTTTACTTTCTGATCATATGAAAAAATTAGTCACATTTTTAAGCACTCAACAGTTACAAAGAAGGTCTGGGAATTTTCTGGAATCTTCTGTAACATATAGAGAAATATTTTCTACCAGTATTCATAGAAAAAAGAAATTAATCTAGAATTTTTTAACACTTGTTCAAACTCATTGCAAAAACTTCAAATTCTCAATTGCGTTCCAAAATTCAAAGCAATATTAAGCAATCAGATAGTGAGAGACTGTAGGAAAACATTAAAAAAATAAAAAAAACTCATTGTTTCAAATGGACAAATATGTTTAGTACCTCACAAATTTATGACATATTTTAAAATCCTCCTCTGAATCCTTTCAGAGAAGAAAGAGGATTATCTGAGGTCAGATTATGGGGAGAATATTAATAATCATGATCTCATATTGTGTGAGTGCAAGTGACACCAGTGATAGCACTGAAATCATTAATATGAAGATTCATTTCATGGTAGCAGCTCAATTACTGCACCTAGAATTGTTCCTGTTACATATTCAAGGATAAAGTGATGTAAAATGTTTCTTTGCAAAATGTGTTGGCCACAAAAGGTGTAAAGCAGGAAAAAGGTATTATTATGATGATCTGTTGCATACAAAACTGAGGACGGGTTTCCAGCTGCAAAAATCAAAGGAAAATCCGTTTATGGTTAATGTTTTTTAGTCAAAAATTGAAAATATAAAGTAGTTAAATCCTATGACATCTAAAAAAGATGAATAGTGTCCTTTCATCGTATATTATTCAGATTTGTCTTTTCTAAACAGAACAGATTCTTTAGGTATAATCTGCATAGGTGAAATTAATAACTAAATTTGAGTCTAAAAATAGTTTCAAAAATACCTTTTGACCTTCAGAATACTGATCCACAGAAGAAATATATTTGTCCTCTTTCCTTTGATTCCTGGTGAATTCTTTGGAAAGAGGATTGATAGAATGTGTTCTGAATCATTTATAGTCATGAGTATAATTTTCAATCAGTTAGACGGAAACGCTTCATAATGAGGTAAGAGATAAAAAAATTATATCTCTTTCAGTTATTTGTAGAAAAGGAGAGATATAATAGTGGTATATGATTTTATTTTCTCTCAGTCTGAATTTAAAGTCTGAGCAAGGCTGAATGTATTTTATCACAGATTATAGAGCCTGTATCTGGTTGTTTGCACATTTGTGTAGGGGTGGCACTTGACATGGAGTCAGTTGGGACATTTCCATCACTCATCTCTAATCCTCTGACCATGGGCATCCCCATTTCCCCACAAGACTGAGTGTGGATGGCACGAGACATGGTGCCATGAAACATCAGCATGTGTTTTGTCATAAAACCTACATCACATCTTTTTCTTTTTTACTTTCCTCCACTTTTAATACCACGTGGAGGAGAATTACAGAATCATAGAATCATCGAATGGTTTGAACTGAAAGGGACCTTGAAGAACACCAACTTCCAACCCCCCTGCCACGGTCTGGGACACCTTTCAATAGACCAGGTTGCCCAAAACCCCATCCAGCCTGGCCTTGAAGATGTCCAGGGGTGGGTCACCTGTTTCAGTGCCTCATCAATCTCACAGTAAAGAATTTTTTTTCTGATATCCTAATCTAAGGCTATCCTCTTTCAGATTAAAATTGCTGTCCCTTCTTCTGTTGCTATGTGCCCTTGTAAAAAGTCCTGCAACTTTCCTGTAGGATGCCCTCAATGTATTAAAACTTCAGTTGTATCAGTAACATCTGGTAGGTGTGCTTGAGATCAAGATGATTATATGAACCCATACCAAGCTTTCATGAATATCAATGACAAGATAAATGACTATTTATTTGTTGGAACAGAGAACAGAGGTAAGACTATAACTTAAGTATAATACAATCATGTTGCTCGAAAAAAAAAACTCTTTATTTTTCTCAATGCAATTACTTCTTTTGAAGAAATCCTAACATTAAATATAAAAATAGGGGTACGAACATTTTAGAAAAATAAATGAAAGAGGTTATCAATATATTTTAAGTTCTAAACAGAAGTAAAAGAACAGGCATTTCTGATCGTTTAGCTGCAACTTCCTCAAAGTGAGCTTTTCTAGCTAACATTATTTTCTATTTCATTCTTCACACTTTTACCTTTATCCTTCTCCTTTGATCCATTTTACCATTTTCTGTCCCAATATGTTATTTTATCCCTTATCTTCCTCGTTCCTTTATCGTACCATTTTCAAAAAATTCTTATTTCTCACTCTTAGCAACAATATATCAGTGTTCAAGTTGATTGATTTTCAAACATGAAAGCATTATAAAATAAAATTAAACTCCAGAGTTTTTTTACAGAATTGTAACCAGGGCCTTTGTCAAGTTATCTATGGAGAATGCAAATATACACATGCACGGACAAATAAACAAACAAACAAGCAAGCAAAAATAAAACCCACAAAAACAAAAACAAAACCGATATCAAGGAATGCGACACTGAAACCAATGCATGCTGCTCTAAAATTTGAAGGTTGGGAAAGGGAGGAATGGACTGGGGTCCTTTTTCTAACTTCCTCGTCTTTCCTCATCTGAAAATTAAAAGAACAAGGCAACTGACTATTGCTCACGCTATTCAAAAAACTTATGAATGCAGTCTGGGAAGAGTTTCAGATGTGTTCCCCAGAGTCACCATAGAAAATGGGGGTTTTTTCCCCTGATGCTTTTGTTGGTTGCTCATGTTAGCTGTGCATGCAGTTGGCTGCTCTGCTGATCTCTGTACTCTCCAAGCAGGACAGTAAAGTTGGGTGTCCAGCCTCAGTTTAGAAATTCTGAGAATTAAGAAACAAAATGTGAGACAGGGCATTGTGGGCAGAGACTGGTTAAATATTACAAATTTTGAAAATAGTTTTTCAAAACGCTTCAGACAAAAGCTGAGGGTCTTTCCTGCATAAGATACAGATTTTAAAACTAAGACCACTGTTTTTGTTAGCCAGGTGAAACTAAGTTTTTTGTGAATGTTAAAGAAACAAGTGATAGAAAAGCTGGGGAAGCTAGAATTCAGAAAACATGTACTGGCATGTTTAATTCTGAAAATCTACCACTGCTCTTTTAACTCAATTTTTACAGCAGTAGTATAAAGGAAGATATTTATTTTTAAGAATTCAGCCTTGATGAATTATTGCCAGAATTATGCATGGTGGAGTTCAACCTTATTTAATTTTTTTTAGATTAAATTTAATGAGAAGGGATTGGTTTCTAGCAGCAACTCCACAGCTTATCTTGTGAAATTTATAAGTTTTTTTTTTTAAAAAGGTGATCAAAAGAAAATTCTCTGCATACAAATGTAATAGTATGCTGTAAATCTGAAAATTATGGATTTTTCATGACACAAGTTATCAAGTCTAACTTAGCAAGCAGGGAATTTGATTTCTAAGAACATCTATCAAAGGCGAGATCACTAAGTTAATATACTCTTTGACAATTAGCAGAAAATGTCCGTGTCTCCTTAAAACAAAACTTTAGATTAAATATAGTGAATACAAATGTCAGAAGATATACTTTTTTAGAATTCATGAAGTTCAAGTCAAAGGAAAAAGACTTAGTTATTATTTTAAAATATGTCCAAAACTAATAGTCCATTTTTAAAAACTAAATTTCTTTGATGTTTCTAAAATTTGCACAATATAATAATGAAATAGAGGCTAATACTGTCTCAAGTGCAAATAATTTTTCAACACACTTATGTTTAAAGAAAACTTTTGTCAGGTAGAATAACCTGAAAACCTCCTGTTGAGCTTATGCTAGTAGCTATATTGGTTGAGTCTATAAAAACAAAATGTTCATACATAACATACCTTAAAAAACTCTCTGTATAAATTTTAATGGACATTTGTTCTTTTTTTAATTTGTTCTTTTTCTTAATCTTTTAATTTGAATATTTTCTAGTCTTGCATGAAGTTCAGTTTTTCTACATTTAATGAAATGTATTTAGAGCATTGCCTATGTATTCCTGCTGTGTCCTGTTTATGTAAGCCATCTTGTCTTTCAAAGTATCCCTATGGATAGTGGGAGCTAATGTTCTCCTGAAAAACAAAATATTACAGAAGCACAGAAGTTCTCGGAGCCCAGTTAGAGGGAAGGGTGAATCTAATGGTTCTTAGAAAGAAAGGCAAAGTGTCTTATAGCTGCTGCAGGTGCATCACTTCAGCACTTTCTTAGAGGATGTACAGTTGCCTTTTAGAAAATGCTCCTAATTTGTTATGTCTTGGGCTTTGGCCGGGTTAACAGTTGTTCCTGTCCTTTGTATCCACCTTTTTATTCCTTTGTTTGGGTGCTTTGTGCTTGTAAACTTTGATTGGGGTTGGGTTTAGTCATGTATTTCCTATAGAATATAAACCTTAAGAAAACTTAATAAATTTTCCCTATAATGTCCTTAAAAATAATGAGTTTCTTTCCTTTTCGGAGGGAAGCTTAAAAATAAGACCTTTTATTGATAACAAAGTTTATTTCTGTCCCTTTTTCCGGAATCAAAACACGCTCCCATTTCTGTGGAATGTGAATTTTTTGAAATGGCTCCAAAAATACATGAAAGAAGATAATATTTTTCTTCTTGGCTTCTCTTACATGCCACAAATAACAGAACAATGAAGGAGAGATCTATAATCATGCTGTCACTGAACACAAATTCAAAATATTTCAAGGAGAAAGGTTCTGCAGAAGGAGCTTTCATGTAGGTGATATGATGTGAAGAGAGTCATCCAGGGATCTAGACTTCTAAGGAGCTAAGAAGTTCAGATCTCAAGGTAATACTGTAATGTGCAAAAGCCCATGTGAAAATCATGCTCACAGGATTCTGATAAATTACTAGGTATTACTGACTACAAGACAGAGTTGAGTATGTAGGTGTAGGATTTAGAATGAAATATATGTGGTTTATACATTTTCTTTTTTGATCTCTGATTTACTATGCTTGAAGGATTGCTGAAAGAACTGCTGCTCTAGCAAACCCCAAGACCCCACCTTGCTGACATAATCAAGTTTATTTCCCATAAACTCAGAACTACTGAGACTAATGAGTATGCCACCTGTTCTTGTTTGGTGCAAGTACAATTCTTCAACATTAAAAACAGGCTTTTGGAATTGTGGAAACCCGGTCTATAGGACCTATAGACTACCTTTTATTGTTAATTTATGTATAGAAACAATTTTTATCTTTTTTAACAATAGACACATTAAGTTCTAGCTGGGCTTTTACCCTTCTAATTTTTCCCTGCATCAATTTATTACATCTTTGTCAGTATCCTGACTTGTCTCTCCCTTTTTCCAAAGGGAAGAAACACTCCCTTTTCACCTGAGTTCCAGCCAAAGCTCTCTGTTCAGCCAGGCTGGTCTTTTTTCCTGCCAACCCATCTTTCATCACATGACAGCACGTTACCGCCTCTATAAGATCTCCTTCTTGAAGAATGTCCAGATTTTGTGTACTCTTCTGCCCTTCAGGACTGCCTTCCAAGGGACTCTCTCATCCAGTCCCCTAAGCAAGCCAAAGTCTGTCCTATGGGAATCCAAGGCGGATGTTGTGCTGACCTCCATCTTTAGGTCCCTGAGAACCAAAACCTCATAATGTTTCATGATCAGCATGCCCAAGACTGCCTCCAAGCACCATATTACCCACCAGTCCTCTTTAAACAGATCCAACAGGGTGGCTTCCCTAACTGGTTCCTTCATCAGCTGTGTCATCTTTCCCAGGAAGAAAAGCCCTAGTTTTTATGTGATCACTCTCAGGCACTTACATGGTTCCTAACATCAACAACCCTTGCATCTTTCCTGCCATATGCCGGTATCTATCACATCATACAATATTATAGTTCCTGCTTATCTGGTATGACAATAAACAAATTTGTGTTTTGCCCTGTGATATGATATGACATTGTCTGATGAGATCCCAGAACACTTAAAATAACACTTGCTAGGATTTATAACCTCTCTTACTGAGTGATATTTCATTTCAGCAGGTGATTCCACCTAATATATCTTCTTGAAATATGTCTGTGAAATAAGAGACATATTGAAAATTAACTAATAGTATTTTTAGGGCAAACAAATTATGTTAGCCTTAAGTACAAATATGATAAATAATTTTGTCTTACAAATGTACCCACATCAAATGCTTTATCTGCAAATTGCTATCCTCCTAAAGCTCCTCTTTCTCTAATCTTAAAGATTTTTCTGCCATCTATATCTCTACTACGTCAGCCTAAGATCATAGGATCTCTGGGAAAGTCATAGACAGAGTTCTGGGTGTAGAAGGAAGAGGAAATTGATCAGGAATAGAAAGCATGTGTTTACTAAGGGTAAGTCGTGTGTGGTCAACTTGGCTTCCTTCTGGGATAATATGGTGGGTTTGACCCTAGCTGGCTGCCACACCCAGCCACTGCTCTCTCACTCCCCATCAATGTGAGGAGAGGAAAAGAAGATGTAAAAGCTCATGGGCTGACATAAAGACAGAAATCAATTACTGTCATGGGAAAACATGATTAAGGGAAGATTACTGAATTTACTGCCAATTAATAACAGAGTAGGACAGTGAGAAAATAAAGACAAACCTAAAAATACCTTCTCCGTATACTCACCTTCTCCACAAGCTTAATGTCATTCATTCATTCTTCTACCTTCTCCTATTCTCATCATTGCAGGGGGTTAGGGAATGGGGATTGCAGTCTGTTTATAACACTTCAACTCTCCTGCTCCTTCCCTCTTAGGCTGTCCATTTTCTACAGCATAGGATCCCTCCCATAGGAGACAGTTTTTCATTAACTGCTCCAACAGGAATCCTTCCTGTGGAGAGCAGTCTACCTGAAACGGATCATTTCAATGCGGGTCCTCCAGGAGCACAGTTTGTACCAGGAAAACTGTTCCTGTGTGGGCTTCTCTGCACAGGATGCAATTCCTGTTGGAAGTCTGGTTGTTCTTGGGTTCTCCAAGGGCTGCACCTTCCTTCAGGATGTATCCACCTGCTGCAGCATGTGGTTCTCCACGAGATGCAGTGTAGATTTGTGCTCCCTGGGCTGAAGATAGAGAACGCACATCACCGTGGTCTCCCTCATTGGCTGCAGGGGAATATCTGCTCCAGGCAGGCCAGTCTATGCAGCAGCTGCACATGGGAAAACTAGAAGCATAAATGAGAAGGAGATATTCAGACATAGTATAAAGATTTTTTTTTTAATCTTGAAGGCAGTAAAGCCTTGGAACAGGCTGTGAGATCACATAGTCTCTGGCCTTAGAGGTTTTTAAGACTTTTTTTTTACAACACACACTTATCCCTTCATAGGAAAATTAAGGAACGTGAAGAATTGTATTCTTTTGTTTGGATATTTTTCTTCTTGTTTCCATATCTAGATATCTCCTGAAAGACTGAGAGATTTTTTATCCCCTGGTAAACTACAGAAATAACCATCATTGACAGGTAAGAGTGTAGTTCAGATTATGGAGAATTCAATGTCTTTTCAATATATAAAGAGGTAGTAAGAAAGTAAAAAAAAAATACTTTTTAAGGTCTGTGGTGAAAGAACAAGGGGCAGTGATTTTAAACTGAAGGATGGTAGATTTAGACATAAGGAAGACATTTTATACAATGTGGGTGGTGAGGCTCCAGAAAGGATTGCTCAGAGAAGTTGTGGATATCCCAGCACTGGCAGTCTTCCAGGTCAGGCTTGAATGAAAGGGACCTGGTATAGAGAAATATGTCCCTCCCCTTGGCAGAGGGCTTGGACTAGATGATCCATCTTCAAAGGTCCTTTCCAGCCTAAACTGTTTTATGATTCTCTGATTCCGTGAATGTCACACCATCAGAGCCCTTTAGAAAATAAGATCATGAAAGTCAGTGTTTTATGATGCAGGTTCCACACACACGCTTGGAAAATCAAATTTTTGCTTGGAATGTATGACTAGAATTCTTAGATACTACTTTGTTCATTTTATGTGCATATTTTAAAAATAGAGCTGTCATTCAAGCAGGTTTATTACACAGCAGATACATATTTCTGAGGGTAGAGAAGGGTTGACCACATTTTCATCTTACTTTCATCATGCTTGATGTTTATGATTACAAACTTTTTACCCCCTTTCTCTCTCTTCTTTAGTTTAATACCCTGCATAAATTTGTTTATATATTCATTGTCATTCCACTAATATGCATAGACTGTTTTTCAGATAATTAACATAAGAAATAAATTTGAGGAAAAAATGACCTTGATATTGCTAGATATTTATGGGTGTTCAACCATTCTTAATGTAGACTCAGCAATCTTAAATTCTGGTTGTTTCAGATGTTTTCAAACACAAAGGAGTGGAGAATGATGTACATTGGAAGTGATGTTTGGACATTCTTTTTATTCCCTTTCTTTTATCAGAAGTTTAAAAAAGAAACATGTCGAGAATTAGCTATTCATAGTATTTGAAATCCTGGTGCCCCTGAAGTCACTTCTAAGTCTTCCCCATGCACAGCTATGAGATCAATAGAAGAACACATCAAGAAAACTACCTTTCTAATATTTGGGAGATGTAACCTCTGTGTTTCTGTCTTACATGCTGATGTCTCAGTGGAAAAGAGTATAGTGAAGCTTATTCATCTGTGTAAAGCTTTGAGAAATGCCACATCACTATCTATATGAAATTTTAGAGTTATAACACACATTATCAATCTAGCAGATAGACTTCTTTGAAGCTCATTCATAATAGAATTATTAAAATCAAGTTGTTAGATATACTTTTCTCATTGAAAATCTAAATACTGTCATTAAATTGTCTCATGCCTTACTGCTGAAGCTAAAGCATAAGTATCTTAATTTGTCTGATTAAGATTTGCATCAACATTGAAACATTAGATGTCTGTAATGAGCTATGGCTTCATCCAAAGAAGTAAGTTGGATTCATTCTGTTGACTTCATTGAAATTAGATAAGACCTCCTGTGTACATATGCTATTCTCTTAAAATAGAGATGTAGTATGTAAGGGCCTTGTCAGACAGAAAAATAACTTTGAGTAATCCGTATGTGAGTATTGAGCTATTATATTCCAAAATAATTTGGTTTGATTGCATCATTTCATAGAACAATGTTTAATGTTTCAAAGAATGATGAAAGAAATTATGTGCTAAAGCAGACAAAAATAACTTGTGAGGAGTATTTAATATTCCTGCTACTTACTTATTTCTAAAAATGTAGTAAATTCTTCAGTTTCAATATGTTAAAAGCTCTCTTTCAATATTTTTCTGAAGAAATAGATATGCCAATAATGGCTAAACTCTTGCCATAATTTTAAATTTTCCTTTATTATTCAGCTGATGAATTTTGTATAATCCATTCCAAAAATAAAAGGTGGGTTCTGCTGAAATATGATAAATACATTAAATTGAAGTTCCTAGTGCAAGGTTGGACTTCTGCTTTTTTATTGAGCAAAACTTCCAATATCCAAATCATTAAATTAGGAAAAACATGTATAATTAGATTAAAGAATCTCAGTGGATGATATGTATCATATGCTTCTCATTTCAAGAGCATTTTGTCATTAGTAGAACTTGTATCAAAGTTCTCTGGCTTTTTTTTTTTCCTCGTAGTTTTCACTTATTGTTCTGATGATAGGTTTTACTTCTAATTATTTTTTTTCTAGTAATGATGTTTTTCAAATCTAATAGACTTGAAAACATACAGAACTTAATATTTTGAATCTTGTTTTCAAAATATGAATGGAAAAATGTGTATGAAAATGAACCACTAGATAATCTTATTAATGATTTGTTTGGTGTTTGGTTATCTGCATATTTCCAGTCATCCTGGAAGAATAGTCATGAGGGTAAAGCTCACCTTATACATATATATCATACATGCACAGCTGTACATGGTTCTAAAAGCTGGTATTGAGAATTATTGGTAGTGCTATTCATTGCAGTGTATATGCTCTTTCAAATGGGACCAAGGAAATTTCATTTCCAAATTATCCAACTTCATTAATTTTTTTTCTTAATTTTCTTTAGGAGCAGTTCTGAACAGCATTCTTATAGTTTATTTACTATGGATTTAGAAGTTACCTTGAAAGATTATTTAATCTTACTTCAAGTAACCATCAGTATTCAAATATTATCTAAAGTGTATTTTTACAGAATTGTAGAAATTGTGACAGACAGAACTATTTATTTACAACAAAGTAAAGATAATTGAGGAATGATCAATGACAAACCATTTAGTGACAAATACACTTAAAAGCAAGAGTCTGAGACACAAGAGCACAAAAAGATGCATGGCTCCAGCGAGGTGATATTCAAACACAGCAGAGAGTGCAGCGAAGTAGAGAAAGCACCAAAGCCTACGGCACTGTTCAAGAGAAAAGGCTGACCCCCACCTGGCTGCAATCTCTTTTCAAGCAGTTGTGGAGAGAGCTTCCACTGCAAATTAACAGCCTGGAAAACAAACCAAAATAATGCAATCACAGAACCAGAATCTGAAGTTGGAAGGATTATCAAGAGGTCACCTAATCCAATTCCCTACTCAAAACAGGTCTAATCCAAGCAGGTTGCCAAACACCTCCAATGGTAGGGATTCCACTAGCCCTGTCAGCAGCCTGTTACAGAATTTTACCACTCTAATGGTTAAAAAAGAAAACGACGGCAACAAAAAAAATCATAATATGTGACATTTCCCATGTTTCCAGGAAATAATAATTTTTATGCCATTTTTGTTGCTTTTATTCTACACTGTTTTGTGGAGACTTTGCTGTTGTAATGTTAGAAAATCATGATTTTTTGTCATATCCGTGGCTCCAGTGAACTGGAATATGTCTCATACATATTAACAAAGGTACACACAACATTGTCATTCAGATATCTGGACACTAATCTAGCAACATGTGACCTTTTAAAAGAATTTTAATATTTTGTGAGTGTCAACAAAATGGCTTTCTCAAACTTAGAGGGCTTTCTCACTCTCCTTCTTGACAGATATTTAGATTATTTGCATTAGATAATGGGTTATAATTTTGTCTTTAATTTAATATTATTTAAAACAAATTATTCAGTTGCAAAGAAAAACAACTCTTTAATTATACCTCCAGTAATGGTTAAGCAAATTTAACAATGTGTACATTTAGGTTACAGAAAGCCTTTCTTCCAGTTTTTCCAACTTTATTATTCTCTTTATGACATATATTTTTTCAGTGAGTCACTCCAGGTGCAGCACTCAGAAGCTCTTTGATCCATAGAAACACAGGATTCTATGCATCCTTCCACTTCTGTGGGAAAAGTTATTTCTTACCAGTATTACTCCACAGATCAACAGCAAAATTTTTTGCAATATTCCCTGCTTACATCTTGTCTTTCCTTGCCTTTACAAGGTGCAGCATAACTCCATTAGACTCAAGCATACGTAGCTTGCACAAAATGATAAAGGAGGTTTATATTTATATTATTTTAACTTACTGAAACAAACAAAAAAAAATTATCTGGGACACCCATGGTGCTGAGGACCTCAAACTCTCCTTGCCATTAGGGTTAGGATTTTGAGATCCTATACTTTCAGGGAAACTGGATTCAAAAGTTGTGGTGGAAGCAATGCTTACACAGTACTGTGCTACCCTTGGCATTCGTCTTCTGCCTCCAGGGTCTCTGGTGGTGCCGTTTTTGTGGATTTCTGAATTCTAATCCTACCTGTAATGGTAACTTGAGGCTGTGGAAGAGTCCCTCAGCACCTGGAGGTGACCAGATGAGAAAGATCCTGAGACAGCAACCTTGATGTAGTGCTGTGCTTCCCTTGGTGTGCATGTCCCAGCACAAAGTCCCTGGATCTAGAGGCCCTTCTGCTCCCTGAACCATAACCATAGCATTAATGACAGCCTGGGGATGATACTGAGTGCTGTCAGCTATTTAAAAACATCTTTCTTAAAGTGGAAGAGCTCTTCATGCTCAAGCATAATAATATATAATATGTGCAAGGAATGCCGGAGGCTGACTTGAGTCAGTAAACACTTTCTGGTCAAACCTCCACAGTTGTATTGAGTGCAGCATCAGCAACCTGAGAGTTCAAGGCCAGGGTGGACAGGGTTTTGAGCAACCTGGTCTAGAGGAAGGCACCCCTGCCCACGGCACGGGGCTTGGAACTAGTTAGCCTAGACTTCAGAGGTCCTTTCCAAACCATTCTACAGTTCTGTTATGAGGTAAATCCCCTTTTATTCTCCGGTCCCTCTGGCTAGCTCTGGACCAGAGATGGGTGGGAAATCCTCACAGACAAAGGCAAAATACTAAAGGAAGCTCTTTTCTCCCGTGAGAAAAAAAAAATACCACAGTTTATTGTGTGATGCACATGGCAGGAGGAGAGAGAGAGAGAGAGAGGGAAGATGGCAGGCACTTTCAAACTGAGGGAAAGGGGTGGGGAGGAACAGATGGGACGCCGCCAACAGGGAGGGGCAAAGGGAGGACTCTACCATGCCACAACTTGGGGGGGAGAACGGGATAAACCATTCAGTGCAAATATAAAACAATTTCTTAGTCAATACAACACTGTTATTCTATGATTTAAGTGTATTTATTCTCTTTACTATTAGCCTTTAAAATATTTCTTACCTTTTTTTTTTTATACACAATATGTTTGTACAAGTGGAATATTTCCAGAATAGGACTCTACACCAACCGAAATATTTGCAAGATAATAAAACAATTGTATATCAGTGTATAGGATAAAAGCATTTATTGTGAAATGTAAAGATTTCATTGTTACTTCATACCTATTTTATATCTATTCATAGTTTCAACTATAAGTTGTTTAAACCATTGGATATTTTTTAGGAATGAAAACTAAAGTAGATTCATAGATTTGTTAGGCAGACCTCATTGTAAATTATTCTATATTTGCCACACCTAGCAAATCCTTCATGTAGTAAGGAGCAGATATGTGTACCTTAAAATTTAAGCAGAAGGATAGTTTTTTTCCCTTACTGTTCCATTTTTCAGACTTTATTAAAATTTTGAATTCCGTATGATAAGATCTCAGTTGTCTGAATGAAGTCCTAGCTTAGCAGATTTCAATGTTTTAAAACTGATCATTGAATATTTCCAAGCACAGAATAGCAATTACTTTTTGTTATAACCTACATTTTTGCTTTGTTTATCTTTAAAATTTGTGTCCTGATTCTGACAAAAGACATAATTTATACCAAACTTTAAACAATATAGTGTCCTAGCAGGAAAATTGTTTTCCTATTTTATTCTTTTCCCATCTGCTTGTAATTTTAAACACTATTGTTTCTGTCAGATTATGTTTTGTACTTAAACCTCATTGAGTTTCTAACAAAGTTTTCACATATTTGCATATCTGAAATGGCTTTTAAAAACATGGTCATTAAAGTAAAATGGATGACTCATAAGAATGGGTAAAAATTAATAGTTTTAAGTTGCTTAAGTTGTACTGTGGCATCAGGTATCAGAAGTATATTAGTAATTTCAAGAATTATTGTGTCAATTACTTTCTTTGTAATCAAAAATGGAAAAATCTACCACAAACAGCAATATTGATAGTAGTGAGAGAAGGGGATTTGGCAATTTTTTCATGCTCTCTTGTTCTGCCTACCAGACCCTATCTCCCTTATCATGCATTCACAGATATTTACTTTCAGTAGAAGTATTTTTAGTGACAAAGCTGCAAGTTCCTAGGGAAAGAAATATGAATAGCAAAGTCATGAAGGGAGAGTTTCTCAGTGCAAGATAAGTAGTATCTTCTAGAGCATTGTCCATCTACATGAACACTAGATAGTGGGTATTGGAAGATTGAATACAGTCATCACCTGAACATTGGAAAGAGATTTTAAGTTGTTCATCTGTTAGCCTCTTCCTAAAAGAAATCACCTAGCTGCATTACCAAAATACACTATTTTTTTAATCCAAAGTTTATTTGTGTGTGGTATTCAGGACCAAAAGAGATGCTCTACTAAGTGGATAGGGTTTAAAACTATTTTAGACTATTATCAGAAAAAATGGGATTAGAGTGTGATAAGGTGTTTTTTTACAACTGGAATTTGAATACAGGCCTTCTTTGTAACTGCCTCATTATTATTAGTGTGAACTGAGTTTGGAGTTGGAGGTGTTATTTTTTAAACTCCAGAATAATCAGGAAACCAGATGTGTCATTTTCTGGAGACTTGAAATGATAGCCTTTTGGCTTCTTATCTACCAAATAAGGGATATATATTAGAAATTTAAATTAAATACATCAATTAAAAACTTAGGAGAAATGCTGTTAGATATTTAATATCAGCTACTCAAAATTAGAGACAATTTTGTATTTTATACTTTTGTATCTAAGTTTCCCATGTGTAAACTCTCACTTGTGTGAATACACTACAGTCATCACCAAGAGCCAAAGGCTTACAAGAAAATAAAATAACACAGGTTCTAACACAGGTTGCACAAGTTTGGATCACTAAAGGAGAATTGGGAGCCGAGTAGCACTAGTTTAAGGTAAACAAAGATCATACATCCAATATATAAACATTCTATATTTGATGAAAATATAGAAGCCTAAATGGCAGATCCTTCCCATATAAGAAGAGAAAACAAGGGAAAGCAAAGAGACTAGCTGCCACAGTCGTATTTTGCCTGGTTTAGTATGCTCTGCCCGATCAGTGCGGCTGTTTCTCCTCAGTAAAGCCTCCCTTTCTTCTTGGTGCAGAAGGGAGTACTAGTTTTAGATTTCCAATTCACTATGTTCTGCTGTTGCAGACCATCAATCATAGTAACTAATTTTTGTTACATTTTTGCTTCTAGCAACTTAAAGTTTTAGGGAACACTCTATGTGTATGTGGGCTTTTCATACTCCACTCTTCCCATACAAGTTGACTTGAGAGTATAGGACTGAGCAAGAGTAAACCTGCACAACCACACCAACACCTCTGTATGGATTGGATAATAGCAACATGATCCTGGGACAGAGCAAAAGCAAAATGATCCTGGTCTGATTTCAGAAACAGATGATATGATGAAATTTTGGATTTCCTCATGAAACTGAAAAGAGAAGACACCACACAAAAACACCAAATCCAAGAAACACCAATATCTTCGAAATTGCTTGCCTCTCAAATGAACAGATGTATTTCCCAGTATTGTCCTCAAATATAAATTTAGCAAGATTTAAGACTTCCTGTTCTTATCACATGCCATTGCCTCTGTGTGGATCCTGCCTAACACACAAACGTGCAAAGTCAGCGATTTGGTTATTTCCATTGCTAGCTAAAGTTTTCAGAAAATTCTTCCATTGAAGGCACAATGCCTTGCCCTCAAAGCGTCTGACTCGAGGTGAGCTTAGAGACATCAACAGGGTGCAAAGAGGTCGTAGCATCAAATTAGTACTATCACTTCTTATGTAGCAATCAGAAAACACAGAAAGTGGGAGGATAAAATAGGATCAATGTATAATCCATTGCTTTTATATTTCTTATTCATTGGCTTCCTTAATAACAAAAATCACATGTTTATCAGTCTGAATTATTGATCTTTAAGCCCATTATGAAGTCTTTTATTTCGTATTAGGGTTGGATAAAAATGGGAAATAAGAGGAATTTTATTATTTTTCATTCTGTAAACCAAATCAGCTACAAAACAGCAATTTCAGAGGTTGAATAAATGTAATTAATAAATATCTTTGGTGCTTCACAGCTGTTTAAGCAATTCAGCTGGAATTCTGCTGGGCAAGGTTTTTCTGTGTAAAACTTTGCAAAGAAGCAGGAATTTGCAAAGAAGCTGTCAAAGAAAAAGGGTTTTAGTGACACAGACTGGCTTTCTGGATTTTAAATGTTACTGCAGTATTTAGCATTTCTGGTGCAGTTTTATGATGCTTAATAAATATTGAAGACAGTTCTTTCTAGTTAAATATTAATTATTTTATTAATTTTTTTCCTCAGCTTCCAAGTACATCTTAGGCTTAGCGACTTAGTGTTTATTTTGATCTTTCAGTGTTTGAAAAAAAGGACTTATATACCAGATGTATCAGTCACACTAGTTTCATCAGAATAGTAGATAAATTAATACTGAGCGGTCATGCCTCTGATATCGAGGCAAGGAAGTGTCTTTTTTTTTCTTCTTCATGCTGAATGTCAGGTTATGGAATAATGTATATGCCTGCAGACTTTAACGATCTCTTGAAATGGAAAATTTTGTGGCAGCATAAAATATGTATCATTAAATATTACTTTTATTATAAAACTATGTTTTTCTTGTCCTGGAACAATTTTGAGTTTTAAAGCACCATTTTTTTTGCCCCCAAGCATTTTAAAGTCAACAAAGTTAAAGTAAAAATCAAGTACTTCATCTGCCTGAAACATTAAACTCCATTTATTTCCCTCCCAAGAGAAGAAATAACAAAAGGTTAAATAAAAATGTTATTCCTCTACCCTCAAGCAAGTTTATATCTCATTTGGGATACTCTTTCCATTGATATGTGAATGTTTTATGTTTATGACAATGCATGACAATCCCCTCCATGTGTATAGCTCTAAACAAACATTTTATGCAGTTGCCTCCCCCCGAATCACATAGATGGAAAATGTTCCTCAGGCTAATGGTAAGCAGTTTCATCTAAGAAATAAAATTTTATCAGGTGTTAAGACATGCCTAATGTACCAGAATTCTTCTGATCACTGGAATTTCTAAGTATCTGGATGTCACTATGAAAAAGGAAAATTTGGGTTCTGAAAAACGGATAGCTTGAAGGCGGGCTATCAGAGTGGAGCATGGTTAAACACATCTGTACACCCTTCATAGACTCCTCACCTGTGGACATCTAACAGACCAGTCAATTTAGTCAGTCATTCAGCTGAAATCCTTTTACAGTCTACTGTGCACTTTTGTGAATCTCTCATTCTGCAGAGATCTTCTACAGAAATCATTACTGATTTTCACAAAGCTACAAACTTTCATAAGTTAAATTTATTTTAAACCTGGGATTAGCAACAACTTGTAAAATAATATTCAGCTTATCACAGTTTTCAATATTTCTGGTAGGTTTTGACTGGCTATGTTTTAGTGTGCATTTGGAATTTTTATAGGTCTGAAGATATTTAGAAATTGCAAATCTTTCCCTTAGTTCTTCCTATGTGTTCTATTGAAGTAATAGAAAAACAAAAAAATGAAAATAAGTTACATTTTGAGTTATTTGGAACACTATGACCATGTGTATATGTACAGGATAGATCTTCTCTGGGGAAAATTACTGTCCCTGATGGGAAAGTATTTTCAGTTTCAGGCAGAATTTTTTATGCTAGTCCAGCTAGATTCAATGTCTACTTCTGTGTGCTAAATTAATTTTCATACTATTCCTAAGGTGATGTAGGACTGAAGACTAATGTATTAAGGAATACAAATATATATAATTGGCAAAAATGTTTGTATTATGCTATGTTTGATAATTCATATCTATGGATGTCCAGGGTATATCTGACCAATCCCTTAGCCTAATGTCTACCTGATAAGAAAAAAGAAGCCATTCACAGAACAAGAAAATTAGGAATCATGACAGCCACAGTTTTAAAGTCCTACTAAGGATATATCTCTTCCTTAGATGCCACACTTCATAAAAGTAAGGCACATCATCTTCTCCTTAACATTTCTTCCTGCCCTCTAAAACTGCCTTTTCTAAAGGAAACTGTGATAAGCACAAGTTGAAAGTTCATGCTTAAGTTATTCTTCTGAAGTGTATTCTGCAAACTTTCTTAAAAAGTGCTTAGAATAAGGGCATACGAAGTGTCGACCCTTTTGAAGGCATAATCCAATTAATTAACTAGAGCATGAGAACTCTCCTTTTTTTTATACACAGTGTACAAGTCAAGTTGCAACATCTAACAAAGTTGTTCATCTGTGCTACTTCGGAAAGTCTTATGATAAAGATTATCGTAGGCTGCAGAGCTGAAACAGAAATTAAACTAGACATCTGAAAATTAAATTTGGACTAAGTTATGTTTACTTTATTTGACAGCTATTGGCATATTATAGTAAGTGGTGATAGTGAGCTGACTAATAAATAGCCAAGAGAAACAAAAGTATAAAGCCACAGGGACATTTTTTTGTTGCTTGGGTATTTTTTTTGGGGGGGGGTGGTATTTGTTGTTTTGGGGGTTTGTTGTTTGATCTGGTTTGGTTTTTTGTTTGTGCACCCCATTTTAGAGTGCAACTCACTTTGGAGACCTGCCAACATTGCAAACTTGATAGGAGAAGAGGGTTTATTTTATTTTGTTTGTCCTAGCAAAAAAACCTCAAAAAACCCTGGAGATCCCTCACTGCAAACTTTTGACATATTATTATCAAAATAAAATTTCTTTCTTGGAAAGTAAATTTCTCTTCCAACACTGGTGTCAAAGGTGAAGGGAATGACTTCTTTGGAGTAAATGATGTCACTAGCATGACTAGTGAATTTTTCCCCTAAAAACCAGAATGGTGATGTGATTAAAACTTCTCATGTATTTATACTAAAGACAAAGTAATTATTTTACATTAATAGCAAAATAAGAAACACATTTCTTTAATGTGATATCTTTGCTCTACCTCTAAGAGTTTGTCCATAGGAGCTTTTTAAGAGACACTTTAAAGATTTTGGTTTTTTCAGGTTTCATTTGATTTATTTTTAAAACTTTCTTAACATTTCTTTTTTTAATAGCTCTGCATATTTTTCTTTCTCAGGCACATAGCAAAGATAGAGAAGGAAAGATGAGTGATGCTAAGGAACATCAGTGCTTTTACTGTTAACATTGGCTTGGGTTATAGCCCTGCAGTCGTCAGTTATGTTCTATAAAGTCATGTATAAAGTAAAATCACACAAACATATGAATACCTTGGTTTGATAGTGGTACTGTTAAAATCATGAGAGATGCTTTTTTTCAGATATCTATTGGACTTTGGCAAAGCTTCACCTGTACATTTGTATTACTATTTTGAAGTATATGCTACTAAAATTAAAAATCATCCATTGCAATTTTGACCTTTATCAGAGAATTTAAGGAAGAATTTTTTTTCTCTAGTTATGATACTGACTTCTCTATGATTTTACACTTTACTTCTTTTGAAAACTTCAGTATTAGTAACCTCATTTCATAGGAGTGTCAGGGAAGTAGTAAATTAGTTATAGAAATAACAAAACCCTCCTTTTTAAAAATTCAGGATATGATTTCCTTTAGCAATGAGTATTGTCTGCTTTTGATCCAGTGGAAAAACTATATAGAGATTGATTCTGCTACAGTCTGTTGCTAGAGTTCTCCCAGGATATGGAGTGACTGCATGGCATAGAGTTCACAGTTCTTCATGTTTCATTTTTATTTTTACTATTGACTGCACCTTGACAACTAGACGACTTTTGTAAGAGGATGTTAGCCTTTTTAATACTGTATATTCATATTGCAATAATATGAGGAGATATAAGTGGTGTTTGGGACTAAACCTAGTTAAGAAGGATTTGCACTTCTATTTTTTTCAAATACTCACAGTAACTTTGTTATCTATGACCTAACCTTCATTATTAGGTGTCTGATGTCTTATAATCTTCTTATACTCACCATGCATGTTTTGTTATAAGTGATAAAGCACTTCTATCAAAGCAATCCATATCTGAATATTAAATAGAACATCTCTTGAGGTTTTGTTTCTTATTTCAGAATGAATTATTGATTTTTATGACCATTTCTTTAAAGAAACAGGTGTGTATTAGCATTTTAATACTATCTGCCAATAGACATTTAGAAGACTGAGACAGAAAAGTGGATAGCAGAGAAATTGACTTAAATATCAAGGAGTAAAATTTTAAATGTATATATGTTACAGCATGGAATGTTTTTCTCATAGACATTCAATGCCGTTTCAAAGTGAAAGAAGGGGCAAATCTTATTTTCTGATGCAGTAGAAAGGAAAATCCAGAACACAGACCAAAATCTAAATTAGTCTGGTATTGCTTTAGTTGAAGTCACAGTCTCCTAGGCACCAGGATGTTGCTCTGTCCCTAACTGCCCTCTGCGCAAATGCAAGAGTAAATCTGCTTAGTGTCATTTTCTACCATTTCATACAGAGATGAACCGTTTTCTATATGAAAGGGAGAAAATACTGATTTTGATTTTAAACATGGCTGCGGGGAAACTTCTAGGCCTTGATGGAAATTATTAAGTAGAAGAACAAGGTATTGCACTTGTGCAACTTACCATACGAAAATAATTCCCATTTATTTTCATGTTTTCAAATGGCAAAAATACAAGCCAGCATGTGTGACAGCCCCTGAGTGATGAGATAAAAGCCAGGGTAAAACCAGGCACCAAATAACCTGGTAAATTTTGTTTTAGGAGAAGGTGTGTGATTGGAAAAAAGATTACAAAGGATTAACTTTGCAATTTCACACTGCTGGTCTTTTTCCAGGTAAAAGTAGTAAGCAATGCAATATTACTCTCCCTGGAAGTGTTCCTAAAAATCAGATCAAGAGTTAGTATATGCTTCCTGTGCCAGATTAAACTGAATTGATGCTGTTTTGGGAGAAGCAAATGCATGCAATAGAATAATTAATGTGATATTATTTGTTACTAAACCAGGCTGTAATAAATAAATAAATAAATAAATACATAAATACATAAATAATTTATATACGTGTATATGTATGTACACAAAAAAGAAAATTGTTATTACAGTTTAAATAAAATCTACGTTTTATTTAAAAGCTGGGATGTCCACTTAGCATTTTAGGCATAATCCAGACAGAATTTGGGCTGTTGTTTGTGAATAGAAAACAGCTGAACATCCTTTTGGGACTGTGGGAGAGTTACTCTTTTCAGACAAACTGGACATTTATTATTTTAAATTGCAATTAGTGTATCTACCAGTTATTTTTTTCAGAATAAAAATATTTGGGGAAAAAATAGGATAAAAAATTTTATAGTATTTACTCTATTGTGTCTATTTTGACTTTTTTTTCCTGTATATCTTCTCTAGGCTTTGCTTTCTTTATCTGTCATCTCATGTAAGAAGTATCAACAATTTTGCTGTACAGGCAAAATCTTCCTCATTGAGTATATCTGAGGGCAAATAAAATATTTTTCTGTCAGAATAAAATAGGTTTATCCACATCACAGAAATTAAAAGGAATTTTATAAAATATTGAACTTGATGTTTATCCAAATATCCTAAATCAGACTCAGAATGCAAACCAATTTCAGTAGATCAGTATATTAGACTTGAAAATATATTTTGTACATAAGTAACAGCAAATTCTGAGTGACTAAACAGAAGGAAAAAGATCTCAAGATTACAAGGTCAAAACCAGATTTTCACTAAAACACAATTCACTGACATAATCACATGGTGGAAAATAAAAAAAAAAAAAGCCATTTCATTACTGCTTGATTTGTGATTGGGTAGTATTTGTCTGTCAGTAAGTCTTACTCAAATGTTGTAAACATACTTAAATTTATTTCAATAAATTTTGGATTGGGCCCTAAAGTACACAAATTCACTCTGTCAGATGCACTGCTCCATAAGCACTGGTTCTCATTCCCTTTTTCATTATAATGGCCTCAGAGTTTGTAATTACAGCAGCTATTACAGCAAAATGAGCCTAAAATTTAGCAAACATAATGCAAGATTTTTCAAGGGTTTTTTTGTACTAATTGGTCACACCCTTTCTGTCATTTTCTGTGTCTAATTACAAGGGTTGTAGAGGAAGAAGAGTCAAGGTTAGTGATGTTTCAGATCCTGTGTTTATTGTTTCTCAGGAGAATGTAGCTTCTGAAGAAGCCAGATCCTCTTTTAATGACTACTGGATCATTACTGAGTTAATTAGTTTTGAAAGAAAGTAGAAGTCTCTGAACAAGTATCAGAAAGAAGAAAACATAATTTCTCACAATAGATCTTCCAAGTCTCTATTTCATAACTAGTAGATCTTTGTAAATTACATTTATTTCCAGTAAATTAATTTAGACTGGTACATAATTTTCAGTTTTTATGTCTCATTATTCAAGCCATGGCAGCCATCATTTTGATAGATTTTGTCCATAGGTGAGTAATCACAAGTTTCTGGGAGAACCAGGGCAGTTTTGTCTGCTCTTAGGCTCATATTTAACCATTTATCAATGCCTATAACAAGGAAAGAAAAAGTGAAAGCACTAGAGCGCTGTAACTAGACATGACTTCTTCCACTCATGCAAGCTCCTGAAAGAGGTAGCTTAATCATTCTGGACTGTAATGGAGATCCATCAGGATTAGGCAAATGAGTAAAATAAGACACATTTAAACAACACTGAGGGAAAAAATCTTTTCAAGTATGTGTGTTTTGCTATAAAATGATGCAGTAGCTGAAACAAAGCCATCTGGTTTCAGAACATCCCACAGTCACTTATGTTCCTTTGTACTTTGGAGGGCCACATTCACAGAGTAGTTACAGAATAAAGTGCTTAAAGTCAGTAAATATATTCCAAAGGGGTCATTTATTATCATAATTTAATAGAATGTAACATTTTGACAATGACTGCCAAGCTCGATGTTTAAGTTACACTCATTTCCAGAAAAGACACCACAGAATTCCGTACCAGAAATATATTTATTCGTTGACTTTGAGTTACTTCCTTTATCTCACTTATGTTCATATATACCTGAACAGGTGTATTACTAATTAAATATGCAGCTAAATACAGCAAGGAAAGAAAAACTCCACCACCTCATCTGTGAAAATCAATAGGAAATGCCATGAATGCCATGCAGTTCTCCTATCCCCATCAAACAATAACTCATCTCCATATGAGCAGAATGAGGTGAAAGTGTAGGTTTCTAATTTCACGATAGAAAACAGGCCTGTTTAAACACAAAATCTCAAATTTAGTCTTAGAACTTCGCATGCTTATGAATTCTGTAATTTGCTGTGTATAATATATTCCTTTCTTGGAATAGATCTAGGGCTCTGCTGAGGGCAGATGTGAGCAGCAACACATGAGTACAGCATGTGAAAAGTAGCTTTTGTTTAAATTTTTAAGACTTAAATTATTATTATCATTAGCTCATTAGAAATTTATAACTGTTCAGTTGGACCACAGTTCTATCAAAATACTGGCTTGCTCATCCCTACAGTAATTCCATGAGGTACAGTTACATGTGTGATGAATTTTCTGTACTGTACCAGAGATAGGTGGATCTATTTTTATAAGGTTCTGACCTACTTCTTCACTATATCATAAGGTTTTATTTAGTATTTAAAATGACAGGAATGAAGCAAGTAGTCAGAAATTGTGCTGATGGGTATTCCTTTCATACCAAAACTCTCTAGGTCATCCCTTTGTTAGTCATGTTTATTGTCTTCAGTTATAGCTGTTACCACAGATACTATCAATTTGCATGTCCAGGCTGAAATGACTGGACTGAGGTTTTCCACCTGCAGGTGGAGAAAATGTTGCACACATTTATCCTGCATCTGATCAATATTTCTGCAGTCCTTAATTCGACTTAATATATTTAGCCTGAGGCTACCGCTACAAGCAAACCACAGAAAAATGCCATTAATTCACGGTAAACTCAAATTATTCTTTCACAGTGTCAGGGTCAGTGAATAGGCAAAACAGTTTTTATTCCTTGTGATCTCATAGGAGTGCATTTTGTGGTTATTTGAAATGCTAACCCAGGTTTCTGAATAGCAGAATCCTTTTTAATAAGCATGCATGGACAACCTGCATGATAACATATCAGTCTGACAAGATGCTTTCCTCAAGGGTATTTAAAACACTGTGTACTGAAGGGGACTTTTAACAGCTCCTTCAAAAATTAGTAATGATCTGTCAGAGTGTATCCAACAAACAGCAAATCATCAAAACATTATGGTGTCAGCTTAGTCTCCTCTTTGTGTGGAGGTTGGAACAGACCCACAAAGTCCAGTATTTCCCACTTAGAACTGCAGAGCTAATGGGTCTCCTGTACCTTCTCTGTACACTGGAGTCCTTTTGCAATCAGATTTTTTAATTACAGCTGATAATTAATCCATCATCTTTTAAAAGTAGGAGTGTTAACAGGTTAATAGATTTTAGGACCTACGTGGGAGAAAAACTAGGTAGTCTGACTAACAAGATAACACACACATTTCTTTATCTTGATGGTCTGTTCCTGCACCTTCAAGATTTCTTCCTTAAAGTATGTTCAGCCTTTCTGGACCCCGTTGTTTTTAAGGGCTGCTTTCCAAGGAACTTTTCTAATCAGTCTGCCCTCTGGAAATCCAGGGTAGAGTTTTTATTAACGGTCCTCCTAACTTCACTAAATATTGCAAATTCTATCATATCATGGTCACTGTGCCCAAGACCTCTGACCACATCTTCTCACCCCAGCTCTTCTCTGTTTGTAAGCAGCAGATCTAGTGGGGCCTCACCCCTGAAATATTCACTTATATGTTTATATATTTGAATATTGTTTATTCCAAACTATCTGTTCTTTTGGTTTTTTAACTTAAAAATGGGGGGTGGTCTTCCACATAATTTCATATATTCAAGCATAAAGGTGTGCTCATCAGACTGAAGAAAATTTAACTTTTTTAATGCCAACCATTCACATGGTTGACACACAACTTTTGCTTTCTTAATTAAAGTATCCTTATCTCTGCCCAATAGTATTCTTGCCTTCCTTCTATTTTCTCCAGATCCCACTGGAGAGGGGAGTCGGGGGAGTCAGTGACAAACTGCATGAGTGCTGTCCAGGATCAAGCCACTGCACCTACATAATGCCAAATTTGAGAAAGAAGGTAATAAAAAGTTGGGCATTGCTGTGCATGACGTGACATATTTATAATGCTTTGTCTCTTTAATTTTTTTTTAGTAAAGGAATTTTGCAAGTGCTGAATACAATCAGATGAAAAATTGCTAGTGTTCATTTGTCAATGAATATGAAAACATTGGTCCTCTTTTCAAATCTGCATCTTACTACACAACTTTAGAAAAACCAAAATAAAATAATAAAATTTAACTGAGAAAATATTAATAAATAAATCACATTAATATAGTAAGAACATATTCATTTCACCAAAAATCATCTTCGGGAAGTGCGTGAAGACAATTGAAATGTTTTAAGAAAATCAGCTGCCCAAATAACTTAATCTTACCTGAGATGAGGGTTTATGTTTATACATTGATGAGTCCAATATTTGCTAGATTTGAGCATATACTATGTTATTCATGATACATATGACTCTTGACCTTGCTTGCTATTCACTATACTACTAGTTTTCCTAAAAAAATCACAAGCGCTCTTTCTAATGACACACATATTTCTGAAAATATGCTCTATTTTGCAGAGCAGAATTCAGTCAACTGTGAACAAATTAAAATCAAGGTATGTTTAACTACAGAAGTGCAACAAGAAAATGCTTGGTCTTCTCTGTTCTTACAAACCATACATATTCCCTTGTTCATTCTGCTAAAAATGCTAAACTCCTAACTTAAAATGCTTAGTGAAATATTTTAATTTCAGAGAATTTAATTGGTATTCAAGAGTTAATATTTTCTTTGCCAAAGAAAATACACTCCAGGCATCAATCATACGATAAAAAGAGTATGTCACTAAGAAAGTATACTATTACATATTTAAAGGAAATAAGTCCTTAAGGAAGGGCTGCTCTGTTCATAAGGAATAGTACACACTTTCTCATGTGCGGATCACTTAGTATTGCAGACTGAAAGTCTCCACTGTGTTCATCATAAGCCAGTGCATGATCAATACCCTGTTACTGAAACTTACAGCATTGCTGCAATCTATTCCAACTTGCATCTTAGAGCACTTTCTTGACAACCTAAGGCTCTTTTCATCACATTGTCACTGTAATTATATAGTGTAATTTTTATAATATAATCAAATTACATTTCCAGTTTATACACACCATATATATCCTTATAGTTTGACTATATAATCAATTTATTTGTCTCATTCGTTATTACAAAACTTTCATAGTCCCAGTGTCATGCATTCCTATTTTGGATACTTGGAGAAGCGGGGAAAGTATGGAGTGATTAGCTTACCTATAAATATTGAGTCAAAAGGTGCTAAAATAGATTAAAATATTAGGGTTTGTCTCTATCAATGCTTGTAGAGAGAGTGTTTTAGAAGAGTAACCAAATAGTATGGTACTTGTTCAAGAACTATTCAATAATTTTTTTCAGAGCAGGATATGTTTCAAATATTCAAGAAAAATAAAAATAAAATCTTCCGTGTTCCACAGTTGATTTTTAACATGAAGCACAGTGACATGATTCTTCCCACTCCCAAATCCCATCAAATTTGTCAAGAGTTAGTCAACAGCCAATAACCAAATTGAATACAACTGTCTTTTCATCTTCTTTGCACTGGAAAGCTCAGCTTCAGACTTTGGTGTACTTAAATAGAAAATTAGGTTTTTTGACAATGTTCTAGTCTTCTATAAACAAATTTGAATTTCCTTTTGAGAACAAGAAAGTGATGGGTTTATTGGCATAAAGTCTTCTCTTACCTCAAAATTATTAGTACTCTAAAAGGAGCTTCTCTTAAATATTTATCTTCTAAATGTTCCATATAAATAGTTAAGACATCATGGAAGTTATCATGGTGGATACACATAACTCAAAGAACAGGTTTCTTCAGTCCCAAATTACTAAACTGAATATGGACTAGCTTAGGGGACTGTAAGGTTTTTCGATATGCAGAAAGCTAGAGTGGGTGATCCTCAATTTCTTATGGTCTTGAACTCTCTAATGAATAATACTGCACAAAGGTCTGATATTTTCAGACGACTGTCAGTTTGGACAGGAGTGTGTGCCATTTTACAGTCATTTTATGTATACCCTAATTCTTTCCCCAGCAGTAATAAACCCTTACTATTTATTACACACTAATACAGCATGATCATGAGCAGTAAGCGCACACAGGCTTTTTTCTATTAGCTTTTGCTGATTTGTTTCCATTGCCATTTCAGACATTTCTGCATTTCAGATTTTCAGTTTAGTTCTATCCTTTCACTGTGTTGTGGTTTAACCTCATCCAGCAGCTATGCCCCACACAGGCACTTGCTCTCTCCCCCAGGTGGGATGGGGGAGAGAATCAGAAAAATAGAAGTAGAGAAAGTGCATGGGTCAAGAGAAAGTTTAACGGGTAGAGCAAAAGCCATGCATGCAAGCAAAGCAAAACAAGGAGTTCATGCACTGCTTCCCATGGGCAGGCAGGTGTTCAGCTATTCCCAGGATAGCAGGGTCCCAACACACATAATGGTGGCTTGGAAAGACAAACAGCATCAATGTTGTTCCTTCCTTCTACTTCCCCCAGTTTTATATGCTGAGCCATATGAGCTGTATGATGCCATATGGTCTGAGTATGGGGTCCTATACTCGGGTCACAACAACCCCATCCAGGGCTGGGACAGAGTGGCTGGAAAGTTGCACAGCAGAAAAGAACCTGGGAGTTCTGGTCAACAGCAGCTGAACACGGGCCAGCATGTGCCCAGGTGTCCAGAAAGGCCAATGGCATCCTGGCCTTTGTCAGAAATAGTGTGGCTGGCAGGACAGGGGAAGTCATTGTGCCACTCTACTTGACACTGCTGAGGCTGCATCTCGAATCCTTTGTTTAGTTTTGGGCCCCTCAGTACAAGGAAGACACAGTGGCTCTGAAAGGGTCAGCTTTTGGCTTCCAAGGGCAACAAAGTTGCAGTTGATGATCTTAGAGGTCTTTTCCAATGTTAATGAATCTGTGATTCTATGATAACCCATTGGTCCGTTGGGGTCAGCTGTCCCAGCTGTGTTCTCTCCCTGCTTCTTGTGCACCCCAGCATCTTTGCTGGTGGGGTGGTGTGAGAAGCAGGAAAAGCCTTGACTGTGTGTGAGCACTGCCCAGAAACAGTGAAAACTCTCTGTTTCCAGCACAAATCCAAAAAACAGCCTCAGGACCAACCACCCAGTATGAAACAGATTAAGTCTTGACAAACCCAGAACACACTCATATCATTGCTTCCTGCTTTTGCCCAGGTTTACTGTGAGGTCTTTTACAGTGATCAATAAGGGAGCTGGAGAGTATGAAGGAAATGAGACAAAACAATTTTTCTTTTAATCTTTGTTCTACAGAATATCGATTATTCCACAGAACAGTACACTTAGTGCATTTGAATTATTAGTTGAAAAAAATATCTAGGTCTCAAATCCACCTAAATCCTATTGTCAGATATGACTCGAGTTAGATTTACAAAGATAGCTGGATTCCTAACAGTGAACAACAGAAGCTACAAAAAGTTAACAGCTGAGATCCAAGAAGTGACAAGTGGAATAGTGTGGTAGGAAGATGAGAAAATTATTATAACATAAAAAGAGTAGTAAAAAGATATCTACTTCAGAAATTTAATTGAATATAGTGATTCTCTGGTTATATAGCACAAAGGTTATATAGCACATCAAAGGTTATATAGCACACCCAAAGATTATATAGCACATCAGTTGTCTTGAATTGCTAAAAGTAAGCAAATAAAAAATAAGAAAATAAAATCAAAGCAGGCATACTCAGTGAAAATTCTAACTATTACTCAATTGGAAGTAACTCTTGATGAAATTACTACGCCAAGTATATTTTACATCTCAATAAATACCTGGAAAGCATGTCTTTGTTTCTTTTAGTGGAAGTAAATTCTTTCTGTCTGCTTACACTTAACTCTATCCAGAGAGTTATAAAGTTTTGACAGCAACTGTCTGAGTAGTCGAATGGCAAAACAAAATGCAGTTGTCATTTTGGACACCAACAATAGAAAGCTCAAATTCTTTTTCATGAACCACTGTTCTTGCAGTCAAAATCTGCTGTCAGATATAAAAATGGCATTTTATGTGATGGCAGCATTAAGCACAAAAAAAGAAAGTGAAAGAAAATTTTACTATGAAATAAAACATATTAAGTCAGCACAATAAATATCATTATAGGATGCAACAGAAGCATAATCATCCTGCTACTCACATTTCCACCAGAAGAGCATCATATTTTGGTATAAGAGAAGAATGAACGTACTTGAACCTACGTACTTCAAGTATTATGTTAGAAAAAAAGGCAGTAATAAAATTTGATGCAAATGCTGCATATATTGTTAGATAAGATAGCATTTCCTCTCACAAAGTCTATTCAATTTTTAAAATACATTTTGTAATATATTGTATTAAATTATTATCTGAACATAAATGCCCCTTATATGAACATGACAAGAATTTATTTTAGTCAGAAAAAGGAAAACAGCAAAAATACACTGCAATTACTACAATTTTTCATTTCTTGAAATATTTTATTCAGTTCTTGTCATCCTTCTTAACTGTATATAGCAGAAACTAGCAGATTTCAAGGCTCATGATAAGAAAGATTAAAAACATGGAAAGATTTATTTGGAAAAAAAAATCTGAAAAAAATATTAATTTGAAAATCACAGAAATTACAGACTGAAATAAAAATACTTCTAAAAATGTTGAACATTGCAATTTAAAGGACCATACATTCTCCTTATACATGCTAAAAACACAAACCAAAAGTATTTCATAAACTTAATAGCTGAATTTTAGATCCATTTCAAGATATATCTGAGATAAAGAACTTACGATGTCTCAGAAAAAGTACAATTTAAATATATAAAAATTATTTTTGTAGTAGTACAGATAGAAGTGAATAAATCTAACACTGGTAGTATATATTATGACTACATATTATGTAGTGTATCGTGTTATAAAATAATTCTGACCAAAATGGAGTAGAGGGGAAATTGTATTCCTTGCCTGATGATACAATTCATGTTTTTTCAAATACTGTTGCATGCTAATCAGGCTCAAGTAAATGCTTTATTTTCAAGACTGGTTGAAATGTTTCTTTTTTTATTGTGATTAAGAGGGAAGTGGCAGATGAATCAAAGACAACTATCAGTATGCTCATTAGAAGGTAGACCATGGAGTCAGTGGAAGACAGATTCCAGCAACTTCCAGCATGGTGGTGGAGGCAGATGGCACTAAGAGGGGTTCACTCAGCTCCTCCATTATTTTGGCCTTGCTATAAATGCCAGCCTAGGGAAAACTTCAGGTAAATTTCACTAGGCTTGTGCAATTTTGAAAAAGTTCAAATTTTCTCATTAAAAGAACCCCTAAGTTCATGAATATTATTACAAAATAGTTCTCACAACATACAGAGAAACCTTTAACGTTTTTAGAGTCTGTTTAGGCATAAGACATACAGCTCAGATAACCAGATTGTTTACTTAAATCTTCAACTCAAATCTTTTTTGTCATAGAAAATCTGAGAAAACACTTGTTACAACAGAAAATTATTGCACTTGCTTTCTGTGGTTGTATCACTTCTTTCTTCTAAATAAATGTTTTTAATGACAAGAATCAAGATCCTAGGATATATGCAGGATTATTTTGCCTTTCTATAGCAAATGTGTGTGTCATGCTACACCACTTGCATTCTAAGTTAGATACTACTGTACAAGATACAAAAGTTGGGGTCTTCTGCATTTGGCAGAGGGAAAAAAAATGGACAATGATGTTGTGCAAGATTTTAACTCTATTAGAGTTCAATCTCAACAAGAGAAGCAAAACATCTCAACTCAATACCACATACCTAAGATTTTAGTTTCAAATATCTATCTTGTGGGAGCAAGCAACTATCATTTCTGGGTTAATCCTCTTCAAGAAACAAAGATGGGCAAGATTTATCCACTTATTAAGAGAATTCATTTGTTTCAAAATTTTTGACATGACTCCAAAAATCAATCTCAATAAATGTCAAGGAACATGGAGATAGAGGTTATTTGTCTGTGATCAATTTTTGTGTGACAAAGTAACGAAATGGTGAGAAATGAATTTCTTTAGTAACACAAATCATTCTGAGAAAGAGATGGATGTTCTAGGTATTCTGGGTCTGTATGAAATTGCATTATTTGTTTGGCAAAAAACAGAGTGGTAACAATTACGACTTTTCTATCTAGCCTTGGTGTATACATGCTTGGTTTTCCATTATTCGTTTTTACACATGGTCTTTTCCCAAGAGTTTGCCCAATTTTTAAGTTGATTCACAGTACTCAAATCATCAGAGTGTGTGTCTCAATTACTCCAATATGTAGTAAGGAAAGGTTGAAGAGATTGTATTATTTTCCCTTGTGGTGTTTTTCTTTCTGTATACTTCACCATGTTCTACGTTTCACAAGTTTTGGATTGGAACAGATATAAAATTGTAAGCCATAGAGTTTAAAGGATAGTCACGATACAATCCATTGATATTCAGAAAGTACTATGAGAACAAAGAAAAGTGAATTGAGGAATTAATTTGATAAATTTTGTGATCTTCTTTTGTGATCTTGAAATTACAGAGTTATTAATGCTAAATATTTGCTGAACATGTCTTTTCTTCTATTATCTCCCTGAAATGGAAACTTTTTTATCCTTTAATTTTTTTCCTTAAAAAATTTTTATCCTTAAATTGCAATAATTTTTATTATCTTTGATTAAGTTTATATTGTTGCCATTATTCATTATTTTTGTAATGCATTTGCCAGAATTTTGGATGCAAAAAAAAAGGCTTCCCATTTTTTACTACATGGTGCTTTATTTTAATTTTAAATAATGGTAATTTCATTAGAATTTTTGGTTTTTATTATATTGTTAAAACTGCATAATCTAGAGAATAAGAAACGGTAAGGCTATCCTACCAAGATGTCTGATGTAAGTCAAATTAATTTTCTTCTAGGGTGCAATATGATTTGGGTTAATTTGTTAGTGTGCTGCTTTTATAAATTCTAACATACTTAGATTCAGTTGGGCTAACTGAATGCTACCATTCTATGGAAGGTAGAGGTAAATATTTTTAGCCAAGTTCTGGGAAAAAAAATAAGCAAACAAATTAAAATCAGGTACTAAAAGCATTTTTTTTTTATGGATTACTCACTTCAAATCTTCCTCCTTAAATAGAAATCTTGAGAAAAGTTGCTATAAATTGTGGACAATAATTTCAGATCAAGTATTTTTTTTCTTTTAGAAAAGTTAACAAAAGCATTTACTGTAGAACACTAAGGTTAAAAGAAGAAACAACTCACTGCTCCCAAGGACACATCTCTAACATGCTTAAATATTTTTTTTTTAAATATTCTAGTCCCTTAGTAGTGCTCTATGTCATGCTGGATATGGACATTTCAATTATATATTCATGTCATATTCAATACCAGCCTGTGAGTTGCTGGGTTTTTTCCAGACTGCCATACACTCTTGTCTCATAAAATAACTGGCAGCACTTGAGATATTATTTTACTTCAGAAAGATTTAGAATTTGCCATTTTTCTCTGAGGGGATGAAAGATGTGCATCTTTGCATATTGTACCCATAATGCATATTCACAAAACAGAAATGGCCTTTTAAGCCTCTGAGGAGGGAAATGTGTATGAAGGAATACAACATTTCCTTTCTTCCAGGCATTTCATACCTCTAAAAGAATGCGTTAAGTAATTAAAACCAAGGTTTACAGAATCCCAAAATCATGGAACAACTGAGGTTGGAAGAGATCTTAAAAGATCATCAAAAGGGAGGAGGGTAGCTCATGAAAAAGTAGGCAGAAAATGCCAAGATACTTAACACCTTCTTTTCTGATAGAATTTGCCTTCATGAAATCCCAGGTCCTTCAGACCAGGGAGAAAAACTGGAAATTAGAGCCTGATGTTACTAATGTGAAGTTCATGTGTTCGATCCTTTTGTGGGACATTCATTAAAGAGCTGAACTCGATCTTTGTGGTCCCTTTCAACTCAGACTCTTCTGTGATTCTGTAATTCTGAAAACTTACCCTCAGTGGAGGAGATTCTGCTTAGGGGAAGTTTAAATGTCTGAATACACACGAGTTCATGAGGCTTGATAGGATGCACCTTCAAGTTCCAAAGGACTTTACTGGTGTCATTGTGGGGCCACTCTCAATTTTCTTCAAGATACCATCATGGCTGGGGAAAGTTCCTGGAGATTAGAAGAAAGCAGATACCAGCCCTGCCTTCAGGAAGAGGAAGAAAGAGGGTCTGAGGGGATACAGGGCTCACCTCAATCCCTGGGAAAGTGATGCAGCAACTGATCCTGGAGACCATTTCCAGGCATGTCAAGGACAAGAAGGTCATTGGAAGTAGTGAGCATAGATTTATTAACAGGAAGTAATGCTGGACCAACCTGACAGCTTTCTATGATGAGATCACTCACTTCACAGATGACAGTGAACGAAAGATTGCCTTGATTTTAGTAAGGCTTTTGACTTTGACTCCCGTAACATACTCAGACAAACTAATAAAATACAGGCTAGATATAAAGACAATGAGGTGGATTGAAAGCTGACTGAACAGCCAGTCCCAGAGGATTGTAAACAGTGGCACTAGAGGCCATTCACTACTTCAACAGTATCCCAGGGGTCAAAATTTGTGTCAATATTGTTTAACATCCTGATTAATGGCCTTGACTATGGACACAAAACTGTACCCTCAGCAAGGCTGCAAACAAAAACTGGGAAAAGTGACTGATACACTAAATAATTTTTCTGCCATTCATAAAAAGCTTAACAACAGAATAAATGGATGAAGGAAACCTCTCAAAGTTGAATTGAGGGAAATGCAAATTTCTGCACCTCCATAGGGAGGAATAAACTGAAGTACAAGTATGCTCGGGGTGCTGACTGACAAGAAAGCAGTCTTACTGAAAAGACCCTAGGGAAATTGGTCAGCACCAAGTTGAACATGAGTCAGCAATGTGACTTAGAAGAAAAGGTTAACAGCTTCCTGAGATGCATTAGGAAGAGAAGAAAAGGCTCAGTGGGAATCTCCCCATGGTGTATCTTCACAGCAAAGTGAAGTAAAGAATTGAAGATGGTGCAGCCAGAATCATCATGGTGACAAACAGTGAAAATACAGGAGGCAATGAGTAGAAACTCACATGAAAGAATTGTAAGTTAACCTCTCATCCAGGTTATCTATTCCTAGATTCAAAGCCTGAATGGACACTGCTCTGAACAATCTGCTCTAGATGATCTGATTTAAAAATGATGTTGAACCAGATGATCTCCACAGGTCAATTCCAATCTCAATTGTTCTGTGACACTTCTGTCTTATCTTCTTCATTCTACTTCAAAACTTCCATTTTCCCTTTTCTTCCCTTTTATTCTACCACATTTTTTTAAGCCTCTTTTGATTTCCTAGTGTGTGTCTCCCGCATTATGTATAACTTTTACAAGGCTCAGATTTGCCACTTATTTCTGTGAGCACTTGCTCTTGTATATGCCTTCCAATGAAGCATAAAGAAAGCTTTCTGGCAGAACACAGCTCCATAATGTGCTGCCTCCACCCAATGATGTACTGCACCATAAAGCTGTGAATAGCCAATGAAGCTTAGAGCAGCCTCAGTGCCCCAGTTAATTGCTTGTTCAAGTTCCAAAACAGAGCTGACACCTGTGAAAACTTGGCTTGTGTTTTTTTGTCAACAGATATACATCATCCATAAATGCCTTGTTCATACGTAATAGAAGAGATTCATCCATGGAATATCTGTTACATCTTTCCTCTATTAGATGTTTTAAAAATAAAGAGAGATTTCAGCACAACAAGGATCATCCCTTATGAATTACAGTATATCTGCTTCATGACAAAGAGCCATAAAATTGGTATTGATGATTGATCAGTGCTATTTTAACTGTCTAACAAGAAAAAAATTATCTGACTGGTAAAGGCCATAAAATCATCTCCTAAAATGTTAACTCCCAGTGCATTCCAATAGCTTAATAAACCTGTTTATCTAAGTACTTTGTAATACTTAACTCATTTATTACTGTGTCAATAATGACTTCATTACTCTGAGCTCCACAAGTATTCTTCTATTTTAGGCACATTAGGGTTAAGGCAAACAATTTAAAACTGAAATTTTTGAGGTACAGGAATCATAAGAGAATAACTATTTTTCTCATCAAACCCAATAACAGCTCAAAAACCCCCTTTCTTTTGTAAGTGACTGTTGAAAGAAATAGAAGGTGAGAAAGAAAGTGAAAAAGTGAAAATTGAGAAAGAAAGAGAGAAAGAGAGAAAGAGAGAAAGAGAGAAAGAGAGA